>JAPMOQ010015492.1:1095173-1131256 GCA_026543055.1 Argiope trifasciata | reverse complement strand
ATACCAGGGTAGTTTCTAAGCTAAATATACTGTACGCGAAAAGATTTACACTGACCCGTATCGAGTATATCAACTAGTACAACGGTAAAAAATCATTTGTTATTTTTGCAATATGTATTTTCTCGTGCTTTGTTTTATTTGCTGACCTTTAATCACTGAATTTTAAAATTTTTAAGTAAATTAAAAGATATTAAAAAATGATTTTTTATTAAATCGTTCATTTTGGAAATAATGCTGCCATAATATTAATTACCTTAGAGTATTATCATCAAAAATGTATTTGTATTGATTTTGAAAATCGATTTGTAAATGAAAACTAATTTAAAAAATTACTTTTTAATTGCTTAAGGAACCTAAGTTGATTCATTCATTCTAAATTTTACTAAATATTTTTAAAAGCCACAAAATGTATCGTAACAGTGGCAGGCAAAGTAAGCTTAACTGTAAAAGAAAATATAGAGCCACCGAACTCAATACTCGTTATCAAATGACAGAATTATAAATCCTTTTACTATCTTGATGTGATGGCATGGAAAAGATAATAGAAAAAAAAGCGATAATAATTAAAATAAATATGAAATTTTCCTCCCATTTTTTATGGAAGAATAAAATAAAAATGATGAGGACGGACATTTTTCAAATATTTCATTTGATAAATTGCAAAATGTATGGCAACAATATGAAATAGTGGGGCAATATGGCGGAAAGGAAGAAAAACATTTCAACTCCGACAAAAACATCATGTTACTCACATGACAGAAGTTCCTCAGCTGCTTACAGCAAGCCATTTTTATAACGGAGGATAGTGCTGTAACGGGTCAGAGCTGGTTCGGATCCGATTTTTTAATATGTTTTTGTATTGATTTGTTTCTCATTTAAAGAGAGATATAGAGACGGTTTATTGTGGCCAAATTATTTGTTCGCTCTTTTCACTGTTTACTTTCTAACAGTTGTCATAATGACTTTCATAAATGGAGAATTCGAGAAAAGTATAGTTGATTCAGTTTCTATGAAATATTTCTTTCCATACCTCTTTATTTTTTTCGTAAAAATTATAGCATGGAATGTTCCATTAGAACAGAACATGCAAATACTTGTAATATGAAAATAGAAAGCATATTTTAAGTATTAGCTCATTGAAGAAATTGAAATATGCCTACAAATACTTACACACTAACATTAATTTAATGAAAAAGGATTTTGAAATAAATTTGTTGCGTTGGAACGTACGTTCTCTTTTCAGATTACATGTAACAATAAATAATATTCTTGAAAAAACATATTATTTTATACTTTTTGGAACATATTTATTTTTCCAGTATATGATGGTATATAGAAAACAATATAATGCAAAATTCAATAACTATACGAAAAATAAAGAAGTATTTTCAAAATACATTATCACTAGAACAATTAATTATGCTTGAACATACATACTAGAAACAGTTGAATGCGAATTTTCATCGAAAAAAAAATCTTTTGTACAATTGTCCTTATCACTAAAATATCATTCTGCTTCATTTAAAAGAGTCTGGAGCATTGTTTCGTAATAGAATCAGTAAATCGGGAGATATTTCTTGATCTAAGTTACCGCGCCATCTGCTAAGCCTCGTTCATCACTGGGACACTAACGGGGAGGAGTGGTCGGAATGACATCGCTAAAAGAAATAATTGCATTATTTTTTAAATCATCTGCTGAAATCGGTTGAAAAAGTGCAGGTGTATTGAAGGTCATGAAACAGGAACCACGTGGTCAATCCATTCAACTGAGATAAAAATAGAAAAAGGGTGAGCGAAAATCTATCGTTAGTGGTCTCACAGACCACACGTCCCCAGTTAAGTTATAGCTTATTCGACAGAATTTACTTTTATTAATGCATTAATTATAGTAACTGTATGACAGCTATCAAAGAATTTGGTAAAGCTAAAATCTAAACATGACTTCTCGATTCTAAGTTTTGGTTAAATTTTTAACTTCTCAAATTTCTAGAAAAGTCACATATTTAAATTCAATAAATTGTATTTGTTTCAATAATAAATTTAGTGTTTTTTCATTCTTATTTTTACATGCATGCAAAATTAGAATCGACAGACATTCAGATCCTTGGCGAATGTGACTTCAAATTTGATACATATCTATCTGTATTAAAATATGGAACTCGCTTCTCCAATTTTATTTATCTAACTCTTCGTGTTTGTAGCTATCTTGTTCCCCTGAATTGATAAATTCTAAAATGTGAAAAAAATCTAATAATTTGGTGCCGAGAATGTCTGTCAATTTTATGCTTCTAGAAAAAGCGTTTTTTTTTAACTATCATGCTCATAGAACTGACAGACAGGCATTCCAAATTTCCCAATTTCCAAAATGGAATTTTTTTCATTTCAGAGCAATTTGAAAAGAAAAATTTAACAGATTTTCAAATTCAATTTTTTTTGGCTATTACAATGTTTTATATGCCAGAAAATAAAAATTATATTCTTTAGTTAATTCTAAATAATTATTATATTCTTAACAATTAATAATTATATTCTTAAATAAAAATTGTATTCTTTATTATATGAATTTTAAATAATTTCAACTACATAAAGGAATGTATTCAAATACATGTAGTCTTATTACATGTATAGCTTTACAGGCAATTACATGTAAGATTATACATATACATGTAGTAAATACATATTACATGTAGTTACAAACCTTACATAAATCTCCGAACACCTCGGCCTAAATCGGATGCATCTTGTTAAACAAAAAAGCTGTTTAAATAGGTTGGTGTTAAAGGCTTTAAATGCCATTGAAAATGCCATTCCGAATTTCTTGTTTCAGAATTTCTTATTACTAAAATAGAAACACCTGTTTTATGGTATAGAAACTCAGGACCAATAATTTCCCTTTTCTATTAAAAATAATTTCAGATCCATTTGCTATATCTTCCATTTTTTTCTATAAATTTTTCATTCGAGCCTTTTTTATTATAATTAATTGAAGTCATATTTTTATTATTAAGTGTGTCATTTTCTACTAAGTTATTTTAAAGCATCTGACAGAAATGTAGAGATTAGTAGAAAGATTTTGCATCGTGTTAAACAGAAAAGCTGCTTAAATAGACTGAAATCGGATGCATCGTGTTAAACAGAAAAGCTGTTTAAATAAGTTGGTGTTAAAGGCTTTAAATGCCATTGAAAATGCCATTCCGAATTTCTTGTTTCAGAATTTCTTATTACTAAAATAGAAACGCCTGTTTTATGGTATAGAAACTCAGGACCAATAATTTGTCTTTTCTATTAAAAATAATTTCAGATCCATTTGCTATATCTTCCATTTTTTACTATAAATTTTTCATTCGAGCCTTTTTTATTATAATTAATTGAAGTCATATTTTTATTATTAAGTGTGTCATTTTCTGCTAAGTTATTTTAAAGCATTTGACAGAAATGTAGAGGTTAGTAGAAAAGAATTTGAATTGATTGAGTATTCTTCAACTGAGGTAACAATGTTGTTTGCAGAAGTAGTGCCGTATCAGACACGGTCCTTATTTGAGACCAATTACCAAAACACTTGTTGACTTGTGTGTTGAATATTGGGTTGTGAATCTCTGAAACCATTTGAGAAGCTTTAATAATATTTAACATTCTGTGATTGTCTGACATTATGATTAAATATAAGTGAAAATGCCTTATACTGTTATAAAGACTTTTAATAAAGACTCCCTATATTTGAATGCCGATTTCTTCTCATTGATGAAAAAATGTATTGTAACATAATATTTTATAAACTGAACATAACATTATAAATTAAAATTTGAAATATAATTTTATATTTAAAATTTGAAATATAATTTTATATTTAAAATTTGAAATATAATTTTATATTTAAAATTTGAAATTAATTTATTAAAAAATATAAAATTCTGGTCAAATAACACTTTAATATGTTGCAGAGAGAAGCATCTGAATATATTATAAACTTTAATATATATATATATAAAATTAAACACTGAGTATTAATAGTCTATAAAACCTTTCACAAGCAACATTCCATTTCTTGCAAGAGTCATCTTCACTTTATCTTGCACAGATTCTAAAATTATTACAAAACTCTTGACTGGAATTTCCATAACAGTCTTTGTTCCACGTACAGATATTGCTAAAAAAACCTGTTATCAAATTAATTTAACTGTTACTCAACCAAATATTCTTTCCTGACAGCAATAAAAACCCTTTAAAACTACTTTTTCTTCTAAAAATGTGTCGTAAGTGTTTCTTGATTTCATTGTTTTATTCGAAAACCTGTTATGCAAAACATTTTCATTATCTTACAATTCAAAACATAATATTGAAAGCCAATGAAAGCTGTACTGGTCTTTTTTATTTATTCATTTATTTAATCTAATATTTGATTGTTCAACTTATTCTAAATTTCATTACACTATCTAATGCAAATCAGGTATTGCACTCTTTTATTCATCTTGATTTGGTTTTCAAGGTGAAATCCTGTAATTTCCAATCTTTTTTTGATGTCTCTAAATTTAAAATTTTGAGTATTTATGTATTCTAGCAGCATAGTTTTATCATTTTCAGAACTTAACTATATATTAATGGATTAATTTGTTTAAAATTTGCTTTCAAACGAATAGAAAACCTGATAAGGAGCAGAAAAATGTCTTTGGATTTTATATTATTTATAAAAATGACTATTGATTATGAAAACTATAATTTCAAATACAAATAATTAAAATAAGAACACATTTTTGAGCTACTAATAATAAAGATGAACTTGTGCTTGCGTGTGTCCGTGTGTATGTGTGTTGACTTTTAGGATCAGATCATTTTACCCCTAATTTGACACCATGAATCGGAGGGAGCATCTTGTCACCTCGAAAAAATTTGTTGGTACTTTTTATCAGAATTTTAATTAATTAAAAAGTAAATAGAATTTTTGCCATTTTTCTGTGATACTTTCAAACATATTATTGCACAAAAATGAATACGTGCCCTTTCAGATATTTTTTAAGTCGGCTTTTAAATCATATCAAATTAATTATAATACGTTTTTTTCTAAATTTTAGCCATTTAAAAATGATTTTTTGCTTGCTTTCCGAAAATAAATGCATTGTATACCTGAAATTCAAATAATTTTCATTTCTTCCTTTGTTAAAAGCTAAGGAAGTAGTAGTTTGTTTGCGATACCTGTATAATTTACGAGGAAAATAAAAAATAATAATTCACTATACAACGAAAACTAAAAGACAGATGAACCGGATATTCACATTTTAGATTGCTCTATAATTGATTACCATTAAAAAACTTCATAAACACAATAAACTGAATATGTGCATGACAATTAAAACGGCAAGAATTAAACATCTGACTAGTTATGTATTCAATCAGATGTAATTAAACGATTTGACTGAAATTAAATCTAATTGATACATCTGAGTGATCACCAAAGACGATTAATAAACTAATAAAATTTATATTTTAAAAAAATTGTCTTATTATTTTTCACTGCACCCTCCGAAAACCCGAATAAGTTGATTTCTCTTTTAAATTTGTCTAAAATTTTATTTTTACTATAGGAAGTAGGGAAAGTCGCATATTTCGTGAAGGTCGTCGACTGAAATGATATTTTTATTTTCTTCATTTGATAAGCAAACATGGCAGTTGTAAATTTGATAGCACTTGGAGCGTCCTTGCACTTTCCTGCTTTTAGGTTATAAATATTTAAGTTATCTAGCGTCTTTTGAAATTCGTTATTGTAGACATTGCAGTTAAGATCTCATATGCAAAATATTGAGGGTTGGTTGGGGTAGTTTAATGGCGCAAGAGCCATGTTTGTCCATACTGCACCAATAAAAAGGTAAAAGTATAAAAGACATTTTTAAAAAAAACCCTTTTTGTTAAGATATAGCGCAAATATGCAGAGACAGAATTGCACAAAACTTATATAAAAAGTATTCTATAAAATTACTTAAAAATAATATAAGTATCTATAAAATTAAGACTATAAGTTATGGAAATTTGATAAATGATGTCAAAACGAAGAACAAAAATAACAATATTTGGCAAAAACAGAATAATAAAATTAAATGATCGGAAAAAATCCAATATATCTTAAGAACTTAAAAATATTTGGGTGGTATTTTTCACCCTCCAAGTCTTGTAATGTTGAAGACGAATTAAAAAAGTCAGCACAAGAGGAATTTAAAACAGTGCATTCTATCATGTGAAGAACACTAAATTGAACTTGGCAGCTGTTGCACATAGGTGAATTTTCTCCAAATATTGAAGCACAATAATAAAATCTAGACATTTACTCGACAGTATTAAAAAAATTGAAATTCAACGAACATTTTTATCCATTTCTGTATCTTTGATTTAAAATAGTAATTTTTATATTATCAAAACTGTTCCCGTATTTCTCTAATTAAAAACAAATGTGATATAATTTTTATTTGATGATATTAATTCATGTAATGTCTTTAGTACATCGCGAATTTAACTTGATCTTCTATCTTACAAGAATTTTCAAATATATAATTATTTAACTTAAGATGAATTTTAAATACTAAATAAAAAACAAATTAAATACTAATTACAAACAAATGGGATATAATTTTCATTTGATGATGATCATGTAATGTCTCTAGTACATATAGAATTTAACTGGATCTTCAATCTTACAAGAATTTTCAAATATATAATTATTTAACTTAAGATGAATTTTAAATACTGAATTGAAAGAATTTGATATGAAAAAAATTTAATCTTAGTAAATATTTATTTAATAAATATTCTTAAAGCGCTTTTAGTAAATTGATTTGTTGATTGAAATTCTAGAATATATAAATTCACTTTCTAGATATGGTTTTATTCTAAAGAAGTTTGCTAAGATTTACTACCAAACTAACATTCGTAAGAAAAATGTGTGATAGGATTATACGATTTATTTAATAAATATTCTTAAAGTACTTTTAGTAAATTGCTATGTTGGTTGAAATTCTAAAATATATTAATTCATTTTCTAGATATAGTTTTATTCTGTAGAAGTTTGCTAAAATTTACAATCAAACTAACATTCGGAAAAAAATTATGCGATAGGATTATACGAATTATTTTTAAAGGTACATTATGAAAAAATCTGATTTTATACAAAATATTTACTTCAAGTAATTTATTCCGTTTTGATAATTAGTCAAAATATAGAGAAATATGTGCATATCAAAGACTCTTTTTATATGTTTCATATTTCCAAAAAGGAAGCTCAGTTTAGTGAAAGTATGTATATCGAACGCACTGTCAAAACAGGGATATAAAATGCCAATACTTTCTCTTATGACGTTCTTAAATCAATTTATTTTACTTTGTCAGCATATCCTTACAAATCATTCATTTCTCGCGAACTTGCGACGCTAACCGAAACACTTGTCCTTCTGTCGCTCGTCGCGCGACATTCTTTTTCGGTCTTTCGACGCATGCGCATTCGAATTCCGCGCTTCATTTTAACAGGCGGCGATCGCTCTCCATTATTGGGATCATTCGCGAACTGCTTTGGATCTAGTGAGGAAGGAATGGTTCAAAATGGGTGAAGATTTGGGATTAAAAACTTTGAATGGATGTCAGGACGAGAAAAAGTTCAGAAATGGAGCAGAAGCCGGTGGAAAGGAGAATGACGGTTAGTGTTTTGTTTCGTTAAACTTGCTTTCAAATAATTTTTTATGTGAATTTCTTTGCTTGAAAAAAATTAAATAATGAAAATATAATAATAATAATCTATTCTATAATGCTTTCTGTAATAACAATATATTCTACAATATATTCAAAAGCTTATATAATGACCTCAATAAGAATTCGAACTAAGGGAAAATATGTTAAGTAATAATTTTAAAACTAAACTAATTACTAAATATCATAACTATATGTTATATTAATTTTATATTAATTATTAGTACTACAGGAAGAAACATTTATAATAAGGAAAAAATGAGAAATGCAAGGTAATAATATTGAAACAACAATAGTTTTAAGTTAAGAACGTTTAATTACTAAATAAACGAATTTTAATGATGTATAAATAAGCTATTTAAAGATTTTTAATAAATTAAAATAAAAATTATAGGAGTAAAATAAAAAGGAGAATGACGATTAGTGTTCTGTTTCGTTAAACTTCCATTCAAATAATTTCTTTCTGTGAATATCTTTTTATAAAAAAATTAATTCATGGAAATATTTTTTAAGTGCAATAGCAATATATACTTCTCAGTCAAAAGCTGGTATAACGACCTCAATAAGAATTCGAATTGAAGAAAAATATGTTAAGCAATAATTTTGAAGCTAAACTAATTAATTAATATCATAACGATTTATTATATTAATTTGCATGTTCATTATTATAACGGCAGGAAATAATGTATATAATTAGGAAAAGAAAGAAGTGCAAGGTAATAACATTAAAGCAACAATAGAGCAAAATGAAAAGGAAAATGACGGTTAGTGTTCTGTTTCGTTAAACTTCCATTCAGATAATTTTTATGTGAATTTCTTTTTATAAAAAATCAATTAATGAAAATAGTTTTTAAGTGTAATAACAGTATATACTACTCAATCAAAAGCTGGTATAACGACCTCAATAAGAATTCGAATTAAGGGAAAATATGTTAAATAATAATTTTGAAGCTAAACTAATTACTTAATATCATAACGATATGTTATATTAATTTGTATGTTAATTATTAGTACTACAGGAAGAAACATTTATAATAAGGAAAAAATGAGAAATGTAATTTAATAATATTGAAGCAACACTAATTTTAAGTTAAGAACAATTAATTATTTAAGAAACAAATTTTAATGATGTATAAATAATTTATTTAATGAGTTTTAATAGATTAAAATAAAATTATAGGTGTAAAATAAAAATGAGGACGACGGTTAGTGCTATGTTTCAGTAAACCCCCATTCAAATTAATTTTTTTGTGAGTTTCTTTTTATAACAAAAACAATCAATGAAAATATTTTTTAATTGTAACAACAATATACTCTACTCAGTCAAAAGCTAGTATAACGACTTCAATAAGAATTCGATTTAAGGGAAAATATGTTCAGTAATAATTTTGGAGCTACACTAATTAATTAATATCATAACGATTTATTATATTAATTTTTATGTTCATCATTAGTACTGCAGAAAAAACATTAATAATATTGAAGAAACAATAGCTTTAAGTTGAGAACTTTAATTACTAAATAAACATTTTTTAATAATGTATAAATAAATTATTTAAAGAATTTTAATAATTTAAAATAGAAATTATAGGAGTAAAATAAAAAGGAGAATGACGGTTAGTGTTCTGTTCCGTTAAACTTTCGTTGAAATAATTTTTATGGGTATTTCTTTTTATAGAAAAATTAATGAAAATATTTTTAAATGTAATAACAATATATTCTACTCAGTCAAAATCTGGTATAACGACCTCAATAAGAATTCAATTTAAGGGAAAATATGTTAAGTAATAATTTTGAAGCTAAACTAATTGCTTAATATCGTAAAGATATATTATATAAATTGTTAGTACTAAAGGAAAAAACATTTATAATAAGGAAAAAATAAGAAGTTCAATATAATAATAATGAAGCAACAATAGTTTTAAGTTAAAACATTTAATTACTACATAAACGAATTTGAATGATGCATAAATAAATTATTTAAAGAATTTTAATAAATTGAAATAAAAATTATGGCTTAATAATAGATATTTTACAAATTATAATTCTACATAAATTAATTGGAAATCAGTAAACCTATATCCTAACAGATATTATGAAGCATTTATAAGCCGCTCTAATGCCATCTAATTATGATTTGAGAGAAATTCAGTTAAATTGTAATGATGTAACTGTTTCAAAAAAATATATAAAAAAATTTCATTTTATTTATATTTTTTTAACATAAATAAAATGAAAAAAGTGGAACATTAGTATTATTCATGTCACTCTAAACGCTATGTACGCCTTTAAAAAAATAATATCCTTTAGAATTTTATAAGAAATTTATAAAAATTAATCATAACAATATAAAAAATATATCAGTATGACAGTTTAGTTTCTTTTTCCAAATTTTATTTATTATTCGAATGTTATTTATTATTGCTTTTTTTCTTGAGGATTATATATTTCAGCATTCTTTTCGTAGTTATAAAACTTTGCAAGTAAATAAATCCTGGCTAATTTATTATTTTTATAATTTTCTCAGCAATGATTTTAACAAAGGGACATATAATGAAATTAATCTATTATTTAAATCCATTATATAATAACCTAATATCTTAATTTCCGCAAGAATTTCTTTAAATTGTAAAATAATATTAGAGATTATAATTTTAATTTCAAAATATAACGGAGTGTCTTTTTTTTCCTTCAAAAGTTATATGTCTGATTTGAAGTGATATAACTAAGATTAAAAGCAGTAAAAATTATGTAAGAATTACTTTTCTCGTAAACAAGGTGAAAGTTAGGTGGTCCTTTCAAAAGTACATTTGTTTGAAAACAAAACATCTGCTTTTCTAAATATAAACCCCCTACACTATCTCCAACCGGGAAACAAACGAATCTGCGGACCAAAATAACTTGTTTTGTTGTACTACAATCCAACAATTTAATATCACAAACACTTCTTGTGCAAAAAAAAAACGAACACAGCGTTTTCTTCCTGTTTTAATTTTTATCAAAATGACTCAATTCAATGCGTCAATATCTACGCGTATCCATATCTAAAGGTATAGCATCTTATTCGTGGAATATTTCTACACTTTCTCTCTTATTCTGGTGAATTCAGTCGAATTTTTTGAAAATGAGGACTCGAGAATTTGTTATCGCATTAACTCATTTAAAATATTTAATCGAGCAATTTTAAACTTTTAACGAAAATTTGTTTTTAGCGGAGTTTTTGGATTAGTCTTTATTATGTTTAAATCCAAAATCTGAGTTATTATTCTATTATTATTATTTTAAAACTGTTTTAAATTTTTTACTTAATTTTTGACAATATGAAAAAATGTTGAAATTCTTCTCTCTGCCTTATTATGGACATCTGTATAAAACTTTTACAAAATATAGTCAAAAAAGATATTTTATAAATATATTATTGCCTTAAAACATATCAATTTATATCTATATAATAATTATAAGATATGAACTGATATGTTTGCTATATGTACTAAAATTTACAATGTACGTTATTGTTAAATGTACTAAAATTTAAATATAGCAATGACGTTTTTGTTATTTTGTAAAGATTATGTCTGTTGGCAATGATTGCTGAAATATAGCAAACAATTTTGCACTATCAAAAAAAATTTAAGATGATCCATTGAATTATTATAGTTTGCAAGGTTTTCTCTAATTGCGTGATTTTTACAAATTAATTTTTGGATTTTTATCAAGACAATTTGATCTCAAATAAATATATTCAATACTTTTACTAGATGGCATACGGAAGTAGTTAAACATATTAAAAAATCATACTTGTTCATTGTCGGTGACATTGGACGTACTGAACCGCTTTTGTAATTATGTTTTTCGCTTTGTTTTAAAGAAAAGAAAAATAAGATACTGTAATGCAATATTAGATTTCATGTGGCTGAAAAGTCTTTTATTTATAGAAATAATATAATTCAAAAAGTCATAATTTTTATGGAATCGTGCATAAATTGTAAACATTTCGTTCGATGAAATTTGTTTATTAATCTTGCCATAGATATACAAAAAAAACGGAACGACAAACATTTCTACAAATGGTTTAAGGGAACTGAAATATAAAACATTGAAAATCATCAAAATTTCATGGTCGATTATTTTGAATATGGGGAATAATTCTTCGTGTATTCTTAGAGAATAAGTTATTTTTAGATTAGCAGAACTTTATGTCATACTTGCAATATTTTGCAGCTTCTTGCCTTTGATGTGCGTTTCTTGGACATGAATAATGAAATAAGCAATAAAATCCACGTTGAGAAGGAAATTTCTATCAGAGAATTAAAGTTAATTAGGGCATGACAGCTTTGTAGGCGATATATCTGACAATTATTCAAAGGTTGCTTCTGGAATGCAATCAATCTTCCTGTCCTTTCTTGATGCCGGAACGGACAGTGAAATCGAATGAATGAAGTCCGATGATTTCAGCAAAGTGGACTAAATGATTCACCAATGATAGCTTTCAGCATGTATATCTATATAAGATACTACTTTAGTTCCTCGAATACTAGTAATATTGTAATGATATTCTACATTTAAATTATGTATATTTATTAAATATAAGACTAAATTGGTAGAGAGATATATATACTGTCACCCAACATGATATACTCTAGATTCTTCCGCCTTGTCGGTCTATTTATTAACACGACAATCCATCAATTCATCAATCTAGACTAATGAAATTTGGCCTTCACTTCTAAGTTGCATTTGTATATGTATGAAATATTGGACTAAATCGGTTGGAAAGGCGGAGATGCTGTCATCCAAGATACATTCTAGATTCTTCCGCCTTGTCGGTCTATTTATTAACACGAAGAATCATTAACATATCAATCTAGACTAAGGAAATTCGATTCTTGACCTTCATTTCTAATTTATATATCTGTATTAAATATTGGACTAAATTGGTTGGAAAGAAAAAATACTATCACCCAAAATACATTATAAGTTCTTGAGTCTATTTGTCGGTCTATCTATTTGATTCATTAAAACATCATTATAAAGTAATAAAATTCTTGACTTAGACTAAATTATTCTATATTAGACTAAATCGGTTAAAAGAAAGATGTACTGTCTCTCAAAATGCACTCTGAAACATGATGAAGTTAAGCATAAACCATATCATATTGAGCGAGAGTAGAAATCTCCCTCTAGTCCATAGTTATGGACATAAACATGCGTTTCGACAAAACAGTATTTCTTATCTGTAAACATGATTTTTTTCATTTAGTGTCATTCACAATATAGAGCCTTTTCCTGAAATCAATAACCATTCATAGAGGAAATCGTTATAATTAGTTATACATTGATTTTGATGCACTAAATTTCCGATCATTGTGACTCAGCCAAGATACAAGTGCTGTACGGGAGAGTGCAACTTTGTTAAATGTGCTAAATGGTAAAGAGCAATTTAAGTGCCTTCGTCGCATGATCATCTGGCGTGAGTATTAACGATATTTGTATCCTCCTCAAAACACGCACCAAAAAAAATCGCCAATTCTTTAAATCCAAGAATCTGAGTATTTGAAGGTCAGGCTGTTCTAAAGAGCGGGAATATCCCCTTTTTTCTTTTTCTTAATTCTTTCTCGTGTATAAAATTACAATGTATTGTAACTGATTTTTTTAAAAACATAGTGAGCGGGTTTATTGTCTATACCTTTGCATGTGTGTGAACTCTATGATTAAGACGGCCAAATCGGCGACTACTTCAATTGTTACTACTATTTTTGTGATCGACATAAAGAAATATATGAAAATGTTTCTTCATTCTAAATGACAGAGGCAGTGAGACCTTGAGACAAACAAGAAACTTCATGTGAGACCTTGACTCTCATTAGCAAACAGAAAGGCAGATACTATTTTAACTCATTTACACAATGCACCCACTATATTCACCCATATTCACTGGATGCAAGTGAACAACCCCCTCTGTGTTATCAAATGTCTATCCAACATATATTGTCAAATTGCCTAAATTTCAATGCACAGATTTTTCAAAACTCTTGCACTCAATTATCTATCTTGCTTCAAGAAAGTGAAAGTGAAGTTTGTGAAATTTAAGCAACCATGAAAGATAATTGAGTTACTCCAGTTGTAGTAATCACAAGATACCTCACGTCAAAATTCCTGCCTTTCTTAAAATCCATAGAGTTTTATCTAGTTATTTAAATCTTGATTGCATTTTAGAGTTCAACCTCACATTTCCTTTAATGACTATTTGAAAATGATATAAATTTGCCTATTGTTTGGCGCAGCATGGTCAACATCATGGCACTTGCGTCAAAAAATCCCAAACAAACAAGTTGCGATTCAACAAAACGGATTTAAAAAGTGAAATGATCTTGTGATTAAATTTGTAGAAATCATAAGAACATTTCCCATATCAATTATTATTTATCTGTGTCGATTTCAATTGATTCTTCGACTAAAATTGTTTACAATATATATGGTTATGTTCTTTTTCTGAGTATACCACAAAGCACGAAATATTCAAATGCAAAAATGTGAACATTCGCAGAACTCACATCTAAAAAAATGCCACAATTCCAATCAAACAGAAGAATGAGAGATATTCTGAGAAAATGTTTCGAAAAATTTCTTTGATGCTGACGACATCCTTTGTATTTCGAAAGCATGTCAAATAAAAAAGACAGATAATGGGAATTTGTAAAAATCAGTGAAAGTGCTCTGTCATGAGCTATAATGTGAATATATGTCCTCTATTCACATTATGACCCATTCTGTATTCAGCTTCGTCTTATGCATTCGATATTCTTATGAAATATCATTACTACATTTGTAATATTAATATACAGAAAAATTCCTCAACAGAAATTTATTAAATGTAAGCTTTAAATTAATAACTGATGACAAATTCCTTAATTCTAAACAGAGAGATGGTAAAAAAAAAACTTCTTTAATAGATTACGTTTAAAAAAATCCATAAAATTACATGACTGCAGTATTAAGGCCCTATACTAAATTACTATTTCCTATTCTTTGTTGTTTTTGTTGCTTTTTTTCCAGCTGTGATGCTCAGGAAGAGACACAATATCAAAATATTTACATAAATTCAAAAAAAAAAAGAATTCATCAAAATCTCGAGGTCGAATTTCTCAACTTTCTTTATATTCAATATCTCACACAATAGAAAATTAAAAAAATCCTGGATTCATATGAATTTTGAGAAATATATGAATGCTTATTTTTCACAACATACAATAGGAGACGGAAAACATATCATGGAATAAAATATCAGGAGTGCAGTCTCCCCAAAACTTTCTCACATATTCACTAACTAAAGTGAATTTGTGTTTTAAATGCATTATCACCCAACCGAATAACAATTACAATCACAAAAGTCTTATACAAACTTAACTAAATCACTACATTTTTGAATGATTGCATTTGCATACTTCTAAAAGTGAAGATAGACAGACGTTCAGTACTTTATCATATTTAGGTTAAAATTTAATAGCTGTCTATAATTTAGATGATAAATCTGTGTTCAGAATTTTATCTATTTAGCTCTCTTAGTTCTGTAGTTGGGAAGCGGTGGTCTAGTGGTAAGGTCTCGGTTTCGGAGCCGGAGGGTTTCAGATTTGAGACTCGATTCCACCGAAGAACCGTACTGCAAGGGGGTCTTTTGCCCGTTGAATCGGTCTGGCGAAACGTGTGGTGTGGAGAGGGGAGTGTCAGCTCAGATGTCGTCTTCGTCATCTGACCGTGGTTCAAAATGACAATGTCATCCCAAAATAGCCCTAGTGTTGCTTTACAACAGGACATAACTAATAAAATAACTAACTAACTAGTTCTGTAACCGTGCTAACTGATATTCAAGCACTAAAACTTTCTCTGAATGAATTGTTCAAAATTTGATTAAAAAATCTACAAATTTGTTTCTAGACTATATGTCAGATTCCATCTGTGTAACTTTAAGTGTTTTGGAATTATCTTTCTCACAAACAGAAATACATTTTATAAAAATAGATTTTCTGAACTGAGGAACTACAACGTGGAGATTCATCGAAATATCAAGGAGGTTATAATATCTTCTTTATACTTCACTTACAGGAAATAAAATGTATGATTATTTCTTTAAAAATTAGATGAAAATGTGTCATCATCTCACTTAAAAGAACCAGGTGCGATGGAGCTAGATTTGTCAAAGACTTTCTCGATTCACGTCACACAAAACACACACAGATAAGAATACATTTATAAAAATAATTTTCTTAACATAAGGAGGTCTACAACGTGGAGATTCATCAAAACATCTAGGTGATTATAATATCTTCTTTATAGTTCGCTTACGGGAAATAAAATATGTGATTATTTCTTTAAAAATTAGATGAAAATGTCTCATCGTCTCACTTAAAAGTACCAGGTGCTCTAGAGCTAGATTTGTCAAAGTCTTTGTCGATTCATGAGTTATTTCGCCGGCACTATTATCTCACATCTCGAAACAATCTCGTATATAAACAAATAGTTCACGAGATAATAACGCGCAGACGTCGATTGTTTTGAAAGACGTCTCACATAAAACTTCGAGATCTCTCTTTTATGGTTTCTGGAAGCAATTACCATGTGCCGGCGTTACGAAACGTGTAATCTCGGATGTAATAGTAGAATAAACGGCCTCTAAATGCCAATGACGATAATTTAAGGTGGAAAGAATGTTACAACCAAATGCCAAATGCCTTTGAATTTAAATTGTTATAACTCGTGAACGTTGCTACAAACTATAAGAATCGCGTAATTGGCCACATAAGAAAATTTTATTTCAGTTAATTAATTGGTGCATAAATGTTGAAGCGGATATGCCAAGAAAAAAAATTCCTCCACAAATAAAAAAAAGTAATCAACACCATGGAGAAATATTTCATATTTTTGCATTTAAACTTCTGAATGTTCAATCAACTTCTTTGGATATTCACAAAATATGACATAGTTACTTTGCATAAGAGAGAAAAAATCGATTATGTATATATTCGCTTTGAAACTTTCATGCATTTTGTGGCCCAAAGCTATGGACTTAAGAAACCTTTCTTTTAATACAATTAATTTTAATTTTTAAAATTTAGTTATATATCAAAATAAGTTTGGTATCAATACAACATGATAATAATTTATTTTAAAGGTTTTTTTTAGTTAATAACGTTTAGTGTTAACAATTTATTTCAGTTATAAATGTTTGGTTTAACATTTTATTTTAGTTATTAACCATTTGTTTTAGTTATTAATGTTTAGTTTTAACTTTTTATTTTAGTTATTATCGTTTTAATTAACGTTTTCCTTTAGTTATTAATGCTTGTTTTAATACTTTATTTTAATTGTTACCGTTTAGATTAAACGTTTTATTTTTGTTACTAACATTTAGATTAAACTTTTTATTTTTGTTATTACCGTTTAATTTTAACGTTTTATTTTAGTTATTAATGTTCAGTTTTAACGTTTTATTTTATTTATTACCGTTTTAATTAATTTTTAAAACGTTATTATTTAACGTTTTATTATTAATATAGCATGGAACAAAAATGAAATTAATAAAATTCTTGAAGAATCAAAAATTATTTGTTATTCATTATTTCTATACTTACAAATAAATAGTATTTAATTATTGTGACATACAATAATAGAAATATCAACCAGCATTTTTAGACAAACTGTTCGCCCGTCATTTATATATTTAAAATAAATAGTAAAACATTATTTTAATTTATTACTTTTTACTTTTTGCATTTATTTTAAATATATAAATTATTTATTTTAATAAATTAATATTATATTAATTTATTATGTATAATATTATATTAATTTATTATTATACTAATTTATTAATTTACTGTAATAATTAATATTATATTAAGTAATTATGATAAATCATTTATATAATTAAAGTAAATGGTAAAATCAAAATGCCAAAACTCCAACCATTACCTCTGCAACGATTTCGGCAATTTTTTTTTCTAAATAAAAGTTAATAATACTTGCTTCTAAACCCCTGACCTTGCTTCTACATCATGTCTAGTTCCTGATGAAATTTCAAAAACATTATATCATTGAACATTCTCTGCAAAAGAAACATCTTGCCAGAATTTGCCAGTCACAGTCATTAAATAAAATATCCAATATATGAATTTCGCCTATTTTTATTTAATACGAAATCACATTGTTTTCTAAATACGTCATCAAGTGTTGTCTTTCCCCACTACATCCGTTTTAGAAGGACGTGTTACAATAAAGACATAACGCCAACCATATCAGTAGGATCGATTTCCCCATTTAGCATAGTTCATTATTCAGAATGTCAAATCGTTACTAAGCATTCATAAATCAAAATAATACTTTCTTTTACTTTGATAAGATGAGTTCCAAAAAACAGTATTAGTATGATTATAATAATACTCTAAATATGGTTGCAAAAGGCGGCTATATGAATAAGATTAATTTAGTCATGTTAATCTACTTCGATGTGCTACATCTTATTTCTATAAACATATAATGAATGTATAACAACAACATAAATAAAATTAAACAAAAATTTTTATTAATTTAGGCTTACATAATAACTGTAGAACATTCTGATTAATTAATTATGCTTCAATCAGGCGAAAATATCAAGTTAAGGATGAAGGTTAGCAAAACTGATCCATTTAACTTACTTCATTTTATTTTGCACTTTTCCTCAAAGGGAAAAGAAAAAATTAGACAGTCATTGATAGTGTATTTAGAAGCTATGGGCATATGAAATATAAATTTTCGAAATTGGTGCAATAATTATAGATGGGAGACACAACAGCTGACACTGGGAATTATTTTCTAGAAAATTGATGACGCATAATTACGTCATCAATGGTCACCTGACCCCACCACTCTCAATTTTCTAGAAAATAATTCCCAGTGTCAATTGTTGTGCCTCCCAGCTACAATTATTGTAACAATTTCGGAAATTTATGGTATAAAATTTTTATATAAAACGAAAATTATTGTAATCAGACAAATAATTTTGGCTGGCTGAACAGCTCAATGCTCTGCCTTATAATTTTAAATACGTAGAGTATTATAATTTGGTTTACTAACCTTAATATACAAGTTTCTTTAAAGGTTCACAGATCTTAAGTTTTCGATTTCATGAGGCGATAATTTCAGGTCCGTACCCTCATTCCAGCAAAGAAGATTCGTATAAGTGATTTTGGTATATTCTAAATCCGTCAGCCCAAATGTTCTTCAATTGATGAAGCGTTTCAATTTGAGATGTGTGAAAATTGAAATACCGTTTACATCGTTTGATAACATTTCAAAATTGCGGGGTGATATTTTGACAAAACTTGTTTGATTCTAGTACAAAGTTTTCGAGTTGGTTGAAATCACTTCCATTTTAATTAAACGCTCTAATTTTATAGAAGCCAAATGAATCTTAAAGAGTTTAATTTAGTTATATTAACGTCCCGTTTTGAAGCAACACTAAGGCTATTTGGGGACGGACCTCGCCATTTTGAACCGCGGTCATATGACGAGAACGACACCTCAGCAGACACACACCCCTTTCCAAACTTCCATCCCACACCAGCAGGAAGATGTTTGGCCCCGATGGATTTAACATGCTCCAGGTTCGCTCACACGGTGGTTCTTCGGTGGAATCGTGGTTCGAACCTTCAACCCTCCGATTCCAAAGCCGAGAACTAACCAACAGGCCACAGCGTCCACCCGATATAAAGAGATATCTAGTTCAATGAGTAGTAAGAGTAATACGAATATCAAAATTTGAAGTTTGAAAATATTCTCCTGAAAAAGTTATTAATATGTCAAGTAACATAAAATGCATAAGTACAAATTTTAGCGAGCTTTAATTATGGTGAATTAACTTTCATCCAAATATGGCTAGTAAAGTAATTAAAAAATAACTAAGATAATCAACAGCACATGGAAAACTATCTGACGAAGTGTCTCTGGAAAATTATTTACATAAGGATTTGATAGAAATAAATAAGCTGAATATAAAGAAAAATTAAATACAGTTATTTTAATCATACTTTTTTGCACTATTATTGTATTATTGCAACTTAGTGCAGCAATATGATTGAATGTTATAGATATATATTCTTTTCCTAAATGTTTCAGGATATTGTATCGGATTTCTAATAACATTTTTAAATACTACTTAATTTATTTATTGTCTTCTATTTAAATATTTAGTTTAAATTACATTTAACTAACTTAGAGAGAATAAGATCGTTCAGAATTTCGGGTAGGTTAAATTTGTTCTTAAATTTGTGTAAAATAAATTGTTAACAAATGTCCTTAAAATATGTTTTAAAAACTAATTAAAAATAGAAATTTAATTTATGTGTTAAAAATTGATATCATGAAAAAAATTGTATTTGAGTTTTAAGATGATGCAAAAACTCCTTTTCCTGTTGTAATATTTTAGAATGTTGTCACAGGAAAACATGAAAATTTTGTTTGATTTTTGGTTAATTAAAATTTTTAAAAACGCATTTGCACTTTCCATAGTTCATAAAGACCAAATTCGGAACTTCACATCAAACAATCTATCCTGCAGACCGCCAATATATATGTATACAAACACACATTCAACTGCATTATGAAGAAAAACAGATAAAGAAGCTTAGCTGCTTAAAGACTCAACTGGATTTCACAATCTTTTAATTGCTTCTTATATGTGCGTAAAATAGTTCCATACGAAACAGACAGGCTTTCAGAAGGTTACTCGACTGAATCGTTTGATCAGATGAATTCTATTTACTATCCCCTTAATCATAGAAGGTTTTATTTTTTTATCTTGAATAGGATGTTAACTAATACATTAGTGAACTTGAAGTACCTTTATGAGAATAATTGTTTCCCTAAAGTGTGAGTGGGATGGGTGGGGATGTGTAATAATATTTTAAAATCTAATTTAAACTTTAAACTTAAAAGCAGATTAATTTCTCTAATTTTAAGCTAATTTAGCCCATATTAATTTCATTCTGAAATGTTCTCTTATTTCCAGATCCAACTTTTTTATTTAATTGATGCAACAGAAGCTCTATACAGATGCTTAAATCAGCAGTTCGCGCATTCCGAGTGGAGGGATAAAAAACTGTCAGCCAGAATTCTTTTTAAAAGATCCCCATAGCTCCCTTGCCTAAGTCCCCAAGAACAAAGAAATCCCTATCAGAATCTTATGATATATAAAGAACAGGGATAAATATTTCTCCTCTTTTTCGCTCTCTTCGGTTTTTGTGCCATGTTGTAAATGGATGTGCTTTGTCGGTGCCTCATGTAAATAAATCATGCCTTCCGGGATGGATTAAAAGCTAAGTTTTAAAATTTAATTTCGATATTTAGATGCTAAATTCAAAAGTCACTTTCCTGTATATATTTTCCTATGCCTCTATATAAGAGAGAGTTAAAAACAACTATCTTGTATCTAATCGTGATTAACTTAGTTCCAATGAGAAAAGTCATTTAAATGGAGTAATAAATGCGTTTTATACTGTTTCAGACAATAAATGTAAAATTAACGAAATTAATTTGTTATGCAATAGCCCAATCCTTTATAAATATTTAGTAAAATATTTTGGCACAATAAAACGTTACAAAATATTCCCCTGCTCTGCGACTAAAACTGACCAAGTTATGAAGCTTCAAATATCACAATATTTACGAGATTTTAATCCCTTCAATTCCTCAGGGAAGATCAGCCAATCAATGTACCAAGTTTTCTCATGGCAGATGGTCTAAAATAATGAAATTAAAAATTTTGTAAATCGGTTAGTTGTGCTCACACAAAAATACATATTTTATTTTATTTAAAAGATTGTTGCATGTAGAATACTTTAATTATATTAAATATAAATTTAATATTAGTAAATACACATTTAAGCATAAATAAATATAGTCCCTTTCTGAATCTGAGTGAATTAAAAATAATTTCTTAACTTTCTCAGCAGGGCATTTACTATCTCAAACATTTCAAAAAAAATATATTTTTACCTCTTTAAAAATATTTATTCATCTGGAAAAGTAATCATTCATCCGTCATTATTTTTATGATTACTTAAGAAATGTCCTTACTGGCATCGTGTTGTATCAATATTTTCTCCTTGACAACAAATTTCTTTCATATGTTCTAACACGTTTCCAAGGAAAGGAATTTTTTTATTCAGTCACAAAATTCTAATGAATGCATGATCTTGTGTTTCGTCATGAACAAAGCTTAGGAAGAGATGAATGATGCATTCTCTATTATTCATTCTCACACATGCAAGTACCTTTACGTTGAGAATCGTTTAGAAGAGATAATATTTCGAATAATAATGAAAAAATGTAAAAATATGTCTTTAAATTTAAAAACCTGAAATTGATTGTCCCTGATCATTGGCAATCAAATTTGATGTCCTTTCTGAAATTGCATTACAAATGGATATTGTTCTACAATAAATATAAACCATAACATTCAAATTTCGACTTGTCGAAGGGCATTTCATTCTGCGTGCATCTTGAATGCATATAACAGTCTTAAGAAAACAAACACCATATTTTTTTCTTGTGTTTGGGATTTACGTTAATTTCTTACTCTAAAACCCAAACCATTTAATCTAACTTCTTCGGGTGATGGTCAGATTAGTTTAGTTATATCAACGTCCTATTTTAAAACAACACTAGGTATATTTTGGAAAAAACCACGTAACTCTAAGCTGCTGTCAGATGACATGGACCACGCCTGAGCTTTTCTAAGTGCAATCAATGTCAACTGTATCTTTGATAATTTTTACTTTTTGATATATAAATTGGATCATTCCAAGTGAAAACTTCGAAACAATCATTGAAAAAATTTGATCCATTATAACAGTCAAAGTTTGCATTACATATTTGAAGATATTTTTTTCTGAATACAACAATATTTTTTATATTAAAGCAGCAAAAAAATAATATCGTAGAAAAAATAACTTTTGATACGTTTTTTTTAAAAATCTGCTGACTAGAAAATATAAGATTAGATTACATTACACAGCATTTTATATTAAGCTTTCTGTCTGAAGTTTTTTCCATACATCTATATCCAAGGAAGACTTATCCACAATAAATTTTAATTAAAAAAATGTTATGTTTTCATTGGGTATGACACATAACAATCTTAAAAGTGCGTCAGATTATTATGTCATCATGACAATCTAGCAACATATCACATAAAAAACATATTACATATTACAAAAAAATACATTACATATTACAAATTACAAAAAAAATCGTATCACATATTTCAAAAAAATGTACAAAAAAACATTCTTCAATCTAAAGTCATACATTCGGTTTTACCATTTCCTAATCTTATATTCACATTCTATGTAACAGTAACTACTTTCGAACATATTTATTTAATGTTGCTAAATACCATTACTAATACAAGTGTATTTTTATATTTTTACCGTAAAATTAGCTGTTGTCGACATAAAACATGAAAACGTCTAGCTGTGACGATTTGCTGTCATTATCTTAATAATTATAATTGACACCCGTCGTGTTTTCCTTATGAGCAGAGTCATAACAGAACGAAATACATTAATTCGAAAATAATAAACCCAAATTGCTTCATTTCGGAACATCCAAATGGAATTAGTAGATGAATCCTGTACATAAATATTTTTCACTGAAATAAATTTTTTTTAAGTTATATGTAACAAATGATAATGTCTGAACGTTTTCTTTAAAAAAATCTAATAAAAATTTATAAATGGAATATTTTTGCTGAATGTTTATTAATGAATCTTAGTGGAAAGTAATTTATTTACTAGGGTACTTATAACCACGAAATGTTCAAATTTTAGTAATATGGTTTTACACAATTCATACCCATTAAAGAAGGAATGCTAGGTTCTAAAATTTTTATCGACATATTATGGAAGATTCGACTAAAAACACATTGAGCAACACAATTGTAGAACTCACCAATCAAGTAAGAACAATTATCTTACTCATATAAATAGAAACAGAATATATACAATATCAGTTTCGTTATATTCGATTTTCGAAGTTAGGAAACTTTCTAAAAACGAATGGCTGCTAGTTTCAACAGATTATTGCTGTCGTCTCTAATGGCATTTGTCAAAGACAAACCCGCTGAGCTAAGTCAGGGATTTTAAGCCAAAACTTTTCCGTCTTTTCTTTTCACTAGCGCCATCTAGGAGCAAGAGTACAAATAAGCTACTCTCTCTCCAAAACCCTTTATACAGAGTGGACTTTATTTATATGTTTCGTTCATTCATCCACAGATGGTAAATTAGACCTGAACCAGACACCGATCACCTCTGAATCTGTACCCCCAGTGGTATTACTCTCAACATGGAAGATTTTACGACCACGGAAAATGTGTACAAGCACTTTCTATCATACACGGGAAGGTAGATTCGAACTCACAACCAAGTGATACGAATCCAACAGGCTACCAACCAGGCTATCCCGGCCTACAGCAGCTTATTTGTATTGTTGATGTTCAATCCATATTTCCATCAGGGACAATTTCCATCTCAATTCTACTTTGAAATATTTCGCTAAATGCTGAGCTTTATACTGGCATTAGCATAATCTCTAGACCCCGAAAATCTTAGAAAGATTGCTCTCATACATTGTCTTTCATAAGAATACCAAGAAAAATCAATTACATGAGGTTCGGTGAGCTCGGAAGATACTCTATGCTCCCACTACAGTCTTCTTATGTTCTGCCCCATCTTCCCGCTGGTGTCTTCCGGTATGGATAGGAGGGTGCCAGCTCAGGTGTCGTCCTCGTCATCTGACCATGGATCAAATTTACGAGGTCCGTCCCAAAAATAGCCCAAGTGTTGCTTTACAGCGTAGTAGGAAATAGCTAAACTAAACTCTTATGTACCGCTGACCATCCTGCCATCACTGAACAAGACAGTATCGATAAGATTTGTTGGAGTATAAGCAGTGTGGATGGATTATGTTGCGACTATTGTCTTTAACACAATCCATTCATAGTACTGAGAAAGATTCCAAACTGGCATCCTCTTTGAAGCTGTTAGTCCTAAGCCATATGTGGGCTCTTATCATGGTCTATTATTTGTTGCTCTAATGTGTCTTCTACTTACAATTTTGATGGTTAGTACTGGGGAAAAAATTTTATGCTTTCTTCAAAGTAAACCGCGTTTCAATCGAGGACAAACTAACGCACTTTGGTGGGATTGTATTCGCAGGGTTTTATGTCTCCAAAATATAATTTCAAACTAAATCAGAAATTCTCCATAACTTTGCTAAACGTTTTTAGTCTTCTTTCTAACGAAATACCTATAACTATCTTATATAACGAGATGCAAATAACTCGAGAACTGATAGTAATAAACGTCATGAGAATCTTCCTTCTGTACGTAGGCTACTTCTTAATGCCCGCGTCTAATATGGGCAAACAATTATTATAATTGAAATGGACTTGCGTATACATCTTGTTTAGTATATGCTGTGGTGTGCAAACTACGTGATCTGATCTATATAAGGACTTAATGGTAAACGAAAATATCTCAAGGATGTACGATTTTTTAAAAGTTACGATAAATCTAAAAAGGATTATAATAATAACAATAAAGTTTTACTTGCAATTATATTTTAAGAAGAATAAAACAATCCAAATAATTTTTTTATTTTCTCATATAAGAATAGAGAAAACATTGAACAATCATCAAAAAAGAATTTGAGATTTTGACGAATCCACACATTTTACCCTCCACAGTTCAACAAACTTATTTCTGGAAAATGTCTGCGTCAAAAGTAACCCAAAATCTTTCTGATCTACCTAGATAAAATTCGTTAAACGATTTTTACACCAAATTAGTAGATTTTTATCAAATTTCGTACAAAATCCTTTCAGAGTATGTCCGTCCGGTTGTTCGAATATAAATTATCATAGTAACTACAAAAGGAAGAGAACAAGATAAATAAGATTCCGTAAACTTATGTAACATCTAAAGTGTAGATATCTCTCAAATCGCAATCCTAATTCATCAAAGAATTGAGAGTTTGTCTGTCTATTATTCTTTCAGAAACATGTAACCATGATAACATTATCCTTTGACGTTAATTTACCATTTCTATTGAGCCTATCACTTGATTTTCGGTGAATGGTTTGGCTATTAAACCCTGGAAAGTATATAAGAGTATCTGAAAATCAAGTGAGCATCAAAAATCCAGTGAGTTAAATATATAAAAATTAGTTTGTGATTTTGTATCTATAAGTGTAGTTTCGTTCAAATTTGCGTTCCATTCGGTTGGGGAAAATGTGTCTATAGCTGATTTGATAAACTGATTTTGATTTGTACAAAATTGACGTGTATAAATTTGATTTTCAGATACTATTATATACTTTTCAGGGTTTAATAGCCAAACCATTCACCGAAAATCAAGTGATAGGCTCAATAGAAATGCTAAATTAACGTCAAAGGATAATGGTTTGTAACGTTTTGTGTACCAGTGCTATCCAAAACTTTCACTGTGTTGACACTTTTATTAAAAGATGTGAGAAAGTTTTGAAAGGACCACACCCCCTAGTTGATATGTAATTTTGACAAGTTACTTAATTGATATCCAACCAATATTGCGTTTAAAATCGAATATCTAGCAACGCAGGTATAAATGCACTTTGCAAAATTTCTCTACGTTTGGTTTTCAAAATGAAAACAAGTTTTCAGAGTTTTGTGAGCTGGTGTGGTTTAGAAGTTAAGAGAGAGGGAAACGGTGGTAGCTGAGATCTCGTCCTCGTCATACGATTTCAGTATAAAATTGCTAGATGCGTTGCAAAATATCCCTAGTGTTGCTTTAAAAAATGGAACGTTAAAATAACTAAACCAAAATATACAGAGTTTTGTGATGAATCAGATTTAAATATAGCTTTGAGACAAATTTATTTTTAAACTTCATCGTACATAATTTCATTTAATTTCTCTTAATTCATGCATAATTTCTCTTTAATTTCTCTTAATTCATGCATAATTTCTCTTCATTTATACATAATTTCTCTTTATTTCAGTTTTAACATTCACAGTGGATGATGCAGTAAACCGAGCCGGTTATGGAAAATTCCAAATACGATTGTTGATATTAGCTGGTATAGGATGGGTAAGTACAAGTTTACAAAGAAAATTTGACTTGCAAAAAAATTGTTAAGATTCTATTGTAATTGGCTTTAAAGATTATACTTGTTAAGATTAAGCAATTGTAATTGGCTTTAAAGCAAAATTTTAACATTTGTTTAGTAAACTATAAACTAATAATTTATTCAGACAAAGCAATAAACTATATTAAGGAAGTGTGTTTTTGTGAAACATTTCATTCACCAGATAATCACACATAATGAGAAAGAATTCCGAGAGATAAGAATGATAGCTTTTATGATGTCTGACAGGGAAAAGAATTATGGAGGAAATACCTGACAATTTCGAGGACATATTCATCGAAATAAGTTATCTAATTATGTAAAGCATTCATTTTGGCTCACAGGGCTAATACAAAGTATAACAGAGAAGGAAATGAAATAAATAAATTTATTATACAGATTTTAAAAACAGAATTATAGTTTTGTACTAAAAATTAGACTTTTTTTGTTTAAATTCTTCTGAAATGAACTTCACTTTTAGAATCAATACTATAAATGTTACGGAATATTAAAAAGAATTTTTTTTTTCAAATATTGCGGCATGAAATAGAATTTCAATTTTAGTAATCACCTAATTGATAGTTTATTTCTAGAAGTATTAAGTATATTATTATCTGTCACCATTATTACAAATCTGATGTAACATTATGATGTAACCATTATTCATTAAAATAATTTATAAAAAGCAGTCTTTACTAACATAAAACGAATCGAGTTAGATATTTTTTTAATTAATTGGGTCTTAACCAAGAAGTATTTTGTAATGTTCAATGCGTTACTGTTTCGAAGAATTAATTTATATTTACATTCATATTTCAAGACACAACTTCGCAATTCCATCAAGTTTATTTTCTTTAAATTGACTCCGGTATCTTACAGGTTACCAGAATCAATCTCTTGCCATTAGATTTTTATAACAAATCAAGTTATTGTTACAGCCAAAATTATTATTACTGTGAATTAAGAGAAAATATTTAAAATTTACAAAAATTGTTTATCATTGCACTTTACAGTCGTTTTACTAGTGTATTTATCTAGTGTCTGGAAAACAAATATACAGTTGCATTACTCTGTGGCACTACCACAACATAATCCGCCATATTAGCGACCTCGGAAAATGATGACGCCCTTAGCTCGCCATAACGCTTGGCGCAACCGATACACTCTCTTCGCTCGCCATTACCGAAATATATTGTGGTGATATCTTAATAAGCCAGCAACAGCCACTAGACATTAGCGATCGCTTTTATCGAATGGGTAAGTTACACGACTTCAAACCCAAACATCGCATGTTCGATAATTGGCGGAATTCAACCTCCATATTGGCACAATTCCAGCCAACACTATCGCCACATTGGCGACCTGGATGTGATTTGAACGCGCAATCATCCGATTTGCAGCCACGTAACATATCCACTATACAGAAGTAAGTTATTAAGTCCATTATTAAGATATCACCACAATTCCCCTGCCAGTAATTAAATTACGATACGTAGAAAATATATGGAAAGACATATTCTTACAATTATTTGAATTCAACTTATTATATGAAACCTAAGGAATGTGTGTGTGTGTGTGTGTGTGTGTGTGTGTGTGTGTGTGTGTGTGTGCTGTCACATCACAGTAGGACTTAATAAGAAGTTCTAAAAGGCTCATCAGTAGATATTAAGCTCTCATAAACTTAGCTTTCTAGTTCGTAATTAAAAGTAAACTTTCAAACAGTATTTTGATTTGTTCTTTCGAAGCAAATAAGGAAGAAGAAAAATAAATATTGAACAATGTTTTGAAATGTGAAAAAATTAAAATGTTACTAAATTTTTAAAAAAAAATCTGAGAAATTATTTTTGAATCATCGACATGATATCAGTTAATTAACTCATTTTTTAAAAGAAAAAATAACACCTTTAAAATTCAAATAATGTTCTCACAACAGGCAACTTTTGATATTAAAATCGTAAAGTAGAGTTACATTTAAGAGAAAAGTTACGCCAAAACAGAAACTATGGCACGATCAAATGATTTATATTTGCATCATCTGTTTGAGATGGTCACTTCTAAATTTCTGCATATCAGATCCAAAATTATAAAAACATGTGCGAAAATTAAAATGTTTCTGAATTTTTGAAAAAATATCTGAGGAATTATTTTTGAATAATCTGTATGATACAAGTTAATCAACTCATTTTTTTAAAGAAAAGAGAACACTTTTAAAATTCAAATAATGTTCTTACAACAGACACCTTTTGTAATAAAATCGTAAAGTAGAGTTACATTTAAGATAAAAGTTATGCTAAAACAAGAAACTACAGCACGATCAAATTGTGTATATTTGCATCATCTGTTTGATACAGTCAATTCTAAATTTCCGCATCTCAGATCAAAAATTATATTAGGTTGGTGCGTATGAAATGTCGGATTCTCTTTACATGCGGACGTTTGTCTCCCTGTTTTCGTTATACTTTTGTCTTTGGCATAACCTCATTCATAGTCGTATTGTCCATTGCCAGAGACTCATTTCAGCAAAATAGGTTTTCTCGAAGGTCTTCCCTTTTTTTATTTCTTTTGAGTTTATTGCCGATATGAATTCTGCCGACATTCGCGTCATTTTCTTATATGAGTACAAACTTGGTAATAGTGCTGCAAAAGCTGCACGCAACATAAACCAAGCGTTTGGGGAGAATACGGTTAACGATCGGAAAGTGCAGCGTTGGTTCGAAAAATTTCGGACTGGCGATTTTTCACTGCAAAATGAGCCGCGCGGAAGACCCAAAACGTCTGTGAAGAATGATGACCTGAAGGCTCTAGTGGAAGCGGATCCAGCCGTATCCACGAGGGAACTTGCTATCAGGATGAAAGTTGACCATACAACGATATTGAGACACCTTTCTGAGATTGGCAAGGTTAAGAAGATGGACAAGTGGGTACCGCACGCACTGACAGAGCGAAATAAGCTGGAACGAACTGGAATATGAAGTTTTGCGGCATCCACCCTATTCACCGGATCTCTCGCCGACCGATTTTCAATTTTTCAAGCATTTAGAGCTGTTTTTAAGGGGCAAACACTATGAAAATGAAGACAGTCTAAAAAACTCGATATCAGAGTTTATTAATTCTAAAGACCAAAATTTTTTTAAGACAGGCATCTACGCTTTAAAATCTCGTTGGGAGAAGTGTATTGAAGCGAATGGAGCATACTTTGATTGAATAAACAGCTTTTGAAGAAAGATATGCAGTTTTATACAATCACTTAAGAATCCGACATTTCATACGCACCAACCTAATAATTATCATTCTTTATCTCTAATAAATAAGTTTTATTCTAGAAAAATATCGTTGCATCAAAAAGTGATTCATTCATTCATTAGCCAATAGAGCTGACCTCTGTTTGCTGAGTGCTGTCACATCACTGTAGGACTTAATAAGGAGCTCTAAAAGGCGCATTAATAGATATTAAGCTCTCATAAATTTAGTTTTTTAGTTCCTAAATAAAAGTAAACTTTTAAACAGTATTTTGATTTAATGAAAAATAAATATTGAACAATTTTTTGAAGTGTGCAAAAATTAAAATGTTACTAAATTTTTAAAAAATTAAACAAAGAATTATTTTTGAATCATCTGCATAAAATACAAGTTAATCGCCTCACTTTTAAAAGAAAAAAAAAAGCACCTTTAAAATTTTAGTAAAGTTCTCACAACAAACAACTTTTGATATTAAAGACGAAAATTAGAATTATATTAAGAGAAAAGTTACACCAAAACAGATACGATCAAATAATATATATTTGCATCATTTATTTGAGACAGTCAATTCTAAATTTCTACATCTAAGATCCAAAATTATAACTATCAAGCATCATTTCTAAAAAAATAAGTTTTCTTCTTATTGAATAGAAAAATATCTTTGCATCAAAAAGCGATTCATTCATTAACCAGTAGAGCTGACCTCTGTTTGTTGAATGCTGTCACATCACAGTAGGACTTAATAAGGAGTTCTAAAAGGCGCATTAATAGATATTAAGCTCTCAAGGGCTGAAACATTAAACGGCCAATTTATTTGAAATCTCTCATTAATGTAATAAGTTGACTCCCGCGTAGATGACCTTGCGAGTCGTGTGACTTCACCCAGTTGGTCAAAAGTGAAACCGAATTGAAAGAAAAATATTCAGCAAGGCTAATGAAGTGTGATATTCAATTACAGTGAATGGGAAAACTTCATTCGGAACTATAAACATTTATACTCTGGTAGGGAGAAAATTAAATTTCTAACTCCTTGACCTTCGAATTTATTTGACTTCCCAATTAAATGACACATCTTATTTGCATAGTGCTTTCATCTTTCATCACATAAAAGATCGGAAAGGAACTTGAGACTCTGCAACGGGATTTTATACTTCAACTTAATTGCTATTATTTCTTAATGATAGATTTTAGCATAAAGTCATGCAATTCAGTGCAGTCAATCAGTTGTCATTGTACACGAAAGAATTACAAAAATAACATCAAATTTTCAAACTGATAAGATTAAATTCTCTGGTATAAGAGTAACTTATTTGGATAATACTTGCTCAAAATCGCAAAGGCAATGGAAAAAGCATAAATGGCAATATTCACTAACATCTTTTAATCGCATATATATTTTTACCTGCTTTTACCCTATTGTATTATTATTATGAATGCTTCTTTGCAAGCAGATGAGTTTTCAAAAGGTTGACCTGCTTTTATCGGTATTGCTTTATCATTACATATGCTTGCTTGACAGCAGATGAGTTTTTAAAAAGTTTGCGTAGAATCATGACATCGTAGCAGTTATTTTTATGGAATGTAATTGTTTTCTGAGGAAATGAAATAATTAAATTGTTATAAGAAGTTCAAAAATCTTTACTCTAATTTATTAGTTTTAATAAAAGCATTTTCTCTTTCCTGAATGGGGAAATATCACTTCCTTCATTCTTAATTAGGAATCATTGAAAGATTTATTCATTATGAAACCGTTTTATGATCACTGAAATTTAAAAAAAATAGTATCTTGTGTTTACAAGAGTATTTTTTTCATAAAAATTATACATAAATTAATATGCTTATAGATTTATTGGTAAATAAATTATTATTTGAAAATCTCATCGTGACGGAAACATTCGTTATTCAGCTTCCAAACATGGTGAGACGGTCGTGCTGTTTTGGACAGGGGATTTTGAAGCTCGAAATCTCGTAGGCAATGAATGAAGCATAAATGGAAATTTTCATTTTCAGATTTTTTCTTAGGTTGCAAAAAAAAAATTGGAATTCTCGTCAATCTCGAAATAAAAAAAAGCATTGTTTTTTTTTTTTTAATTTGAAGCATGCGCATTAGTATAATCACGTGATCAAAAAAATTCTCACATAATAAATTGAAATTTGCAATAATGGATTTCAGTTTTTTAAATTTATTTTTGCTATCATGATTTTATATGTATAGATATATAGCTAGTTAAAAATATATAATTATTTCCATATTGTGACCATTTTATTTTCATAATTATTTTTAAAGGTTAAAATTTTATTTCGATTCGATAAAGCGAATTAAAAATTTATATTATTTCCGTATCAAGACCATTTCATTTTTATAATTTTTTAAAGGTTTAAATCTTATTTTGATTCGATAAAGTGCGTTAAAAATATATATTATGACCATTTCATTTTTAGAATTATTTTTAAAGTTTTAAATTTTGTTTCAACTGGATGGAATAATAATCACAAAAGAAATTGTGTATAATATTATGGTATGCGAACGCAGGTCCTTTTCATTTAAGTATTTCTAATAAACCCCGTTGTTTTGTTTCAGATCGCAGACGCATGTGAAATTTTCATCCTGTCCGTAATTGGTGATTTCCTGGCATGCGACTGGTCAATGCACAGATGGCAAATTGCCCTGCTAACCTCAGTGAGTAAAAAGAAAAACTATTGGAAATATGTGGAGCAGGAAATGTTATTAAATATCATAATAACCAATTGACCGAATGTGGATACCAGCAATAATGCTATGGCCCTGTTTTCATTTAAAAGGGATGTGTAAAATAACCGAAATGTTCTGGAAAATTCGGCATTGAGATTTTATTATGACATTCTTAAATAAATATTACGCAGCTGTAGAAATGCAATCATTCGTTTAAAATATAATCATTCAATTATTTTTTGGTTGAAAAAAAATGAAAACAACATTCAATGTTTAGTTTTATTCATTCTTATCAAAATTTATCACATAAATTTATTGGATTATCCATGATTGTGATCATATGCAGAAGGAATCCGCAAAACTTTAATATAGAAATTGGTTGGTTTGTAGTTTATAGAATACTACCCGCCTTTGGCGACCAGCTGGTTCACCATGTGTAAAGCGTTCTAAAATTTTCAATTAAATCACATATTCATTAGCCTTGAAGTAATTCCGGGCATTGATTAATATTTTCTTTAAGATGACGGACGGAAAGTTCTATAAGTACACCTTTTCCTAATAATATTCTTTAATTTTATAAATCAGTCAGTTTTGACCATCGGTTATGCTTCCAAAATATTAAAAAAAAAAATTCGATGATGTTGCCAAACTATTAAATGTGTTTTTTAAAGAAAGCGAGAAAGGGAAAAAAAGTATTAAATTAATGACACAGATATTGCAAACGATCACATAAATATGCCATTGAGTCGGGATTTCAATGCATATCCTGTCTAAATTCAATCAGGTTTACTATAAATAAAGACGATTTATGGAATAAATGATTTAGATATTGCAAACGATTAAAGAAACCTTTGCTTTGCATTTATTTTTTTTAGAAAATATCACATTTTATGTTTCTTTTATTTTATCCAGTCACGTGCTGAAAGTTGCATTTCTTTAGACTTGATTTACGATGATAGTTTTTTTTATTTGATCTTCCGGCATTCTTTTATTTTATCTAGTCACGTGATAAAAACATAGTTAAAATGTTTCTTTAACAATTCGTTAAAAATAGAAGCTTAAGCTATAAATTTAAAAAACTGATACCGTTAGAAAGCTAATTTTTGTATCTTTAAATTGATGTTAAAATCATGTTTGTCCGATAATAATTTCGGAAGTTATAGTGGAAAAACTTCGAAATTTCGCTTAAATTTTAATTAATTCAAATTCTAATTAAAAATTCGAAAAAAGGGCTCCGAGGTGCACATTCCGGACCTCCAAGGTATACATGTACCAAATTTGGTAGCTGTAGGTTCAACGGTCTGGCCTGTAGAGCGCCAACACACACACACACACACACACACATTGAGCTTTATTATAAGTATAGAAAACAGAATTAAAGATATTTCATTTTGAAAAATTTCTCACTGTATACTAAGGCAGCATTTATTTCTCTTTTCATAATATAGAAAATATAATATATTTATATAACTGTTATAGAATATATACTAGTACATTGATACAAAAATGTACATATATTCTGAAAATAAAACGACAGTACTAAACATTGGTCACTTTCAATATGTTTAAAATGTTTTGAGGCCTTGTTAAAATCAAATGGAAAAATAAATAATTATAAATATCCATTATTGAAAAAATCTGCGTATAATAAAAATTTGTGTTCTTAACTGTACCACTGTGTTGTATTAGTATCCATTTTTTTTTAATTCTTTTCATTTAAATACAACAAATGTATGTTATTTTAAGTAAATAAATAATTGTGATTATTGAAATAAAAGAATAAAAGTCATTATAATTTCCTATTACACCTACTCTGTATTTGATGAGTATATTCGTCATCGCTGAATTCTTGCGATACAATTTAGATACAAATTTTCCAAAGAGGTCGAAATTGGTTGACTGATTAATGAATTTTTTGTTTTCTTAATTTGAAGGAAATAACTTAATTTTTTCTTTCACTAAGAATAATTTCACTTAGTCACGAAGTGATCAATATTGCAAATATATTAGAAAGGCAGAAAGCAAGTGGAGAAAGTGTTTTGAGCTTATGAAATTCTTGGGAATTATTTATATATATATATATATATAATTCAGCTTAACATATATTTAATTATTCTAGAGTATTTTTAAAGATAAAATAGAGCATTTCCAAATTTGTCAATTAAATTACTTTTATAGATCGTGTTTGTCGGAATTTCAATAGGAAGTCCAGTTTTCGGAATTCTTGCAGACATTTATGGGAGAAAAAAGGTGAGATATTTTTATTCATTTTCTTTACACATTCCATCGCGTAAAATTATCATTACAGTATTTTGATATTATTATTACAATATTTGAAATATATATTATTTTGACACAAAAATATATTTTTACATTATTCGATTTCGATGTCGTTTCGGTTTTATAGCGTTTTTAAAAGAATAATTAAATAATTTAAAGAAGATTAGTGATACCAAAGACCCAAGGTCATGCTTTTTTTTATCCATTTTCTACTTAGATTTCAATCTCTTTCAACAGATGGCGACTCTATATCCCAATTTATCGTAAAAAGATCACTAATTTAATTCATAAGAAAGATAGTAAAAGATTTAAAAAAATCCCATCGAAACTTTTCTGTAGAAAATTCTCTGGGAAATTTGTAAGTACCTTGAAGAAATGTGCAAACACTTGTCATCAGAATCATACACCATTCATCTTTTGTTCTAAAATAAAATCTTCGACGTCTCTCTCTTCTAAATTTCTCTTCTCCTTATCTTTTTTATCAGAAAAGAAATCTCAGATTTTTTATAAAAAGATATTCAAAAGATCGCACATTTCTTCCAACCACAACAATCAGCGGAATGACCAGCTCAAACCCCGCTATAATGATTGTGACATTTGTTTCCTTTTTTACAGCTACATTCCTTATTACGCAATAGTCCTGAAAAAAGTTGCCAGTGAGAACCAATTCGCAATACACTTATTTTGAGTAATTTGTTCACTAAAACTTTACTGTTACTTTGTTCACTAAAACTTTTAAACTTTATTTGTTCACTAAACTTTATGATGGAAATTTCCATCATCATACAAAGAAGAGTTAATAGACCTTATTGCAAATATCGTTCACCCATGGCATAAAGCTGATGCATAAGTATCGGATTTCTTTGTTATTCTATGAAGCTCAAATTTCATATGTAGGATTCTCAAATTGGGTATTCATGGACTTATGGTTTTACCCAAGCTTTA
>JAPMOQ010015492.1:1080145-1095163 GCA_026543055.1 Argiope trifasciata | reverse complement strand
TCTGTTCTGTAGACTGGAGCATGATGTCAACTGACTAAAAAGAGAAACAAACATGGGGATTTTCCCATCCAGTAGCATTACATATCACCCCTCTACCAAGCCAACTCAACGCTCGAGAGTTTTTTCAAATAAGTAAGTTTTTCTGGCGCACCCTGTATATCTACATCTCTATCATTTCTTATATAATTATATCATTTTTTCAGTCCCTGGTGGGCTCTTTGGCCCTCCTGTTCATCTTCGGGTCCGTGAGTGCTGCCTCCCCCTCCTATGTATGGATGGTGGTGTTCAGGGGAGCCATGGGGTTTGCAGTGGGAGGACTGGCACAGGGGTGAGTCGTCGTTTCTGTACGACTTTGTTATTTATTTTAAAGAATTAACTGGTTGTTAAGAAAATCGTTTTGCATTTTTTTTTTCAGATTGACACTGTGCACCGAATACTGTCCAACAAACATGCGAGGGAAGGCCGGCTTGTATTTGTGTGTAGGTAATTTCCAGCACTTCTTAATTCGTACTGTGTTTATTTATTTTTATACTGAATCTATCTCAATAAGATAGATTCAGTATAATACAGTAGATAATTATGTTAAATAAAATCTAAAACTATCTTGTAAGGTCTTCAGCTTGGTAATCAACTGTTAAGAATTTATGATTTGTTAGATTATTACTACTTGGTATTGTTATTTTTTAGGGTATTATGGTATTTTTAGGTATTGTAGGGCAGTAGGATATTTTTAGGTGTTGTAGGGTATTTTTAGGGTACATTTTTTATGGTTCGTATTATATGTTTATATATTTTTAATCTGGATTTTGTTTCATTTTTTACATTATCACAGCATACCAAATTTAAAACCATTTTGTTTATGGCGAACCATGTAATTTCGAATCTTTAAGATGGCGATTATAGCATTATGTCAGAATATAAATTCTTAAACTTCTATGGAACACTAATACGAGAATGCTAAGCTTCTGTGGCAAAAAATAACATCCATCCAGCTGGTTTCAGGTAAAATTGGACAACAAACTCTAGATCCCTTGTCCCAAATCTGAAACTTATAACTAACCTTTTCTTCTCTCACTTAATATTTACTATTTACCCAAATGGATGAATGAAGATTTAAAGTCTCCGTATCTTGGTCAGAAAAGTTGTTGTGACTTATGGCACTTAACAAGCCTGCTGAAAGTTATCTCTCAGGGATTTAAGCCGAAATGCGCCTCCCTTATCTTTTCAGTAGCGCCATCTAAAGCCAGAAGTACGACTTAGTTATTCCCACTTCACAACCCGTTTTAACGAGGTGAACATCATTCATGCATTTTTTCATTCTTCTACAGATCGTAATTTAGATCTGAACCAGAGAATGATCACCTCTGAATCAGTACCCCCATTGTTATTACTCTCGAAGTAGAGGACTTTACGACCACGCCAAGTGTGTTCAAGTACCTGCCACCACCACACACGGGGAATCTTCGGCTGTTAGATTCGAACTCACAACCAAGGGATACGAATCCAACGCGAATTAAATCTAAGAAGGAACCCCACTGATCCAATACTTCAAATGAAATACTCTCGACATGAAAGACTTTGTGATCACGAGAGATTTAAACTTGCAAAAATCCCCACACACTCAGAGAGTTGTGGTAACATCTTAATAAGCCAGTAACAGCCACTAGACATCAGCGTTCACTTTTGTCGAACGGATAAATTACTGGACTTCAAACCCAAATGTCAAAGGTGTGATCCTTGGCGGAATTCAACCTCAACGAGGTTCGAACTCGAACCTCAAGAGATGCGAATCCAAAGTCCTACCAACCAATCTCATCCGGCTCTGGTCAGAAAAGTGAACCGATCAATGTCGATTTGGGAATATTATCTCAAAACGCTTGAAAAACTTTACATTCTTTAGGATTTACCCTTGGTTTCATTTGGGTCGTGGTGACCTGGTGATAAGGTCTCAGATTTCGTTTAGGTCTTAGACCCGCCTCCACTGAAAAAACGTCATGTTCTTCGGTGCACGTTAAATCCGTCGGTGCCAAACGTCCTCCCGTTGATGTGGTGTGGAGATTTGAGGAGAGGTGACAAAGGCGTGATTCAAAAGTATGAGATCAGTTCCTAAATAGCCTTAATGTTGCTTTTTAGACACAGGATGTTAAAATAACTAAACTAAACAATATTTCTATTATTTTTTTATTTGAATGTAAAAATTTTCTTCCTAGAATTCTCGTCAAGATTGAAATAACAACATTAAATAAATTCATGCATGCAAATTTTTAAAAAACGCTTACTTTTAAGAATTTTAATTTTCTGTAAATTTCCAGAATTAGCCTAATTAAGGAAAGTATCCTTCGATTAAATATTTATCTTTTTTTTTCTTAATTTTGGTGAAATACAGAAAAAAATTATATAAGTTTCCTTTCCAAAAATATTTAATACACCTGTTTGAAATATACTATAAAAATACTTTAATAAAACTAAATTTTAATAAAGTAATTAAAACCTTCTTTTTAAAAAGTTTTTTTATTCTCTTTAAATTATTGAAATTTTTCATTTTTTTTTCTATTATTTTACTACGATTAACAATTTTATCATGAACTTTGTTCATTCTGATAATTATACATTTCAACTCGTTCCTTCAAATTAAAGGATTGTCCCTTAAATAATTATGATTCTTAACTATATTATATTTATTATATTTCTATATTATATTTTTTCTCTTAAATAATTAGAATAGACTAAATAAATTTGATTCTACATTGAATATCCCAATCTTTATGATTATGTTTTTCATGCATCTTAAGATATTTTTCCTAATTCTTTTTCAGTATTTCTGGTCAATCGGGACAGTTGGCGTGACACTTTTAGCTTGGCTGGTCATGCATTACCTAAACGACTGGCGTGTCTTGCTGATCATTGTCGCCCTGCCATCTCTGGGAGGTGTGGTGGTTTGGAAGGTAACTATCATTTCAAACATGACTGTTTAAATGTGACTTTTACATTCATAGATTACATGAATGTAATATGAAGCAATTCTAACTTCACAGAAAAACGTAGTTTACATTTACAATATTTCTTTTTTCTGAAATTGTGCAATATCCTACCTCAGACGCAAGGTACGAGTTTTTTGAGAAATGAAAATTATTGAATTCTTACAAATCTAATTTTTTGCATAAAATAGCGTTTTAAAAAAGCGTTCATATATATATTAACTATACACAAAACAAAACAACAAATATATATAAAATATAATATACTAGCTAAAATATATTACACTAAATCTGGCGTGTTGCTGCCGCCAAAAAGTACAGGTACAAAAGAGTACAGGCTGTCTTCTATACTTTTCTGGTACATCTGGTGTGTATGAAACAAGCTTATAAGTTAATCTTAAATTGTATGGAATACTAGCTGGTATCCGGCGCGTTGCTGTCGACGAAAAAAGTAATGATAAGTGAAATGGATCAATCAATTTTGCAATGTTTTATCGAAATAAAATGAATGGTATGACCGTATATAAATATATATATTCTTTTCTTTTCAAATTTGCTTGTTTTTCTACACATTCGATGCTTTTATTACTCTGAAAGCACATTTCACAATACTGCATGATACAATGCATTGCTGTATTATACTATTCAATGTTCAACAGTATTATACAATATAAATAATACCATTCAATATTATATAACACTAGCTGATACCCGGCGCATTGTTACCTTGAAAAGAAATATTATTAAGTGAAATCAATCAATAATTGGCAATGTTTTATCGAAATAGGATGAACGGAACGACAGTATATAAAATAAGAATAAACAAATCTTCATTCTTATATATTAGATTTGGGTATTCTTTTAGAATTGTTAAACTTGGTGTTCTTTCAAAATGGTGATGAAAGAAACCATTTATTGTATCTCGTGATTCGTTTAATATTCGTTAATAATTATAAAATTTAATTTTAGGAAACGTGATTAAAATATTTTCTTTTAAAATTGATTAAACACAGAAAACATATTTATACCATAAAATCGTTGATATAGTTGAAGAGATAATTTTTAAAAATTAAGATAGAGCGAAATTTTTGAACTACAATATTTTTGGTAGTTACTCCGAAAAACGCTAACATTTAATTAAAATTTAAAACCCCAGGGGTGGTCTCCCCAAAACTTTCTAGCATAATCATTAAAAACGGTATTACTTCTGAGAATGACTTGCATGACATTTGTGTTCAATAACTACAAAATATTAACCTTTAACTGGGATTTAACATTTCTACAGAATCTATTGTCTCCTTGGCGAGTTATTTGAATATTAATCCTTAGTAAATAGATGCGGTTGATATACGAATTTTTTTTAGATAATTTTAATAGGCATATAGCCATCCAGTAGGTGTATACAATACGCTGACAACCTTTTATCGTAATGGGATGAACGGTTTAGGAAGACATGAGAGACATACAGACAAACATTCATTTTTGCAACAACAAATAGATCAATGCTACAACAAATCTACATATAAAAACCAAAAATGTATTAAAAATTGTTTGGGATTTTTTTTGTTGTTAAAAATTGACAGAAAATAACCAAAGAATATCTTTTAGCTTATGAAATTCTCCACTCAAAATTTTACAGTTAAGAACTACATTGCCAAATTCTTGAACTAAGAAAAAAGATGTACTTCCATATAGTATTTAAATATTGTTTTCCAACTAATCACGTGCTGACTACTCCGAACGGCCTGATAGCACACGGAAAAACTTGAATGACCGGACTGCCACAACAGAGAAACTGGCGGGAGCAATGGTTGTGTTCCAAGGCCATCACCGACTACAATACAATCTTCTCCTAAGGAAGTACGTCCCTTCATCGATGGGAGGAGTCAGACCTCTATCTGTTTGCGTACCTAAACAGTAAACCACCATATTAGAAGCTTCTCATTCTCGATTGCAAGGTCTCATCCCCCTCCCCCTCCATGGATCGTCATCTGAACGTGGTTCAAAACTACGTCCATCCCAAAAGAGCCGTTGTGTTGCTTCAAAACGGGACGTTGATATAACGAAACTAAACAATCCCCCTTCTCCATAGAAATGATTCAAACTGATAAATAATATAAAATTTTCATCACATTACGAAACAATAATAGAGCAATATTCTTTTTAAATGGAGTACAGTATTCTTTTTTAAATTAAAACTTGCATATTCTGCAATACAGAAACTACAAAGCGTACTGAGAAAATTTTTTACCAAATATTATCAAAATATATCCATTAGATTTTTATATATGACGTTTCCGCGAAAAGATTTACCAAAATTTAGAATTTGAGGTAATAACGTTTAATCCGATGTACAAGTAAAGTAAGGTGAATATACAATGTATTAGTGAAATATGTACTGGCAAAATACTGTACAAAAGCAAAACATGGTACTGGGAATAATTTCCATCCCAAAGAATTTAATCTAACTGTATTTGATTTTTAACAGACTTACTGGAATTATAATGAAGACGTATCAGTAAATGACCTTCTGTAATTTTGAGCTTTTATTTCGAATAGAAAAAAATTTTTCAACATATATACGCGTGTACCGAACCAAAAAGAACCTTTGAATTGAAGTGTGAAGTGTACCAAACACAGTTCATTGATTAAACCACTATTGCGAGAAAAGCTGACAGAAACTACCACACCTAAAAGGGCCAACTTTTAAATACCTTCTTTTCTGAAACATGCATTGTTATTTCGATATCTCTAAAAGGTTAAAAGGTATGGTGGTAGGTCTAATGCCACTTGTTCATATCAAGCCCGAATCAGCGGAGCTCTTTCGAATTCTTTAGGGAGTACCGGTAGGAGTGTGCTCGAACACACACAACACAGCCCTATTTAGTGACCAGTCGAACTCATTCATCCATCAGCAAGTCAAATTTCAGATTCAAAATCAGAGACCAACTCATTCCTGATTCGATACCCCCAGAGGTAAAATTTGTTATAGGAACTTGGAGGACTTTGCAGACACGACATATTTAACGTACCCTAACTGCCATTAGCCAACACGACGGTCTTTGGCTAGGACGAAAACAGAACCCGATACCTTCCGGTTACAAGACTGGCACTCTACCAACCATGCTACCGCAACCCACCTTCTTTTCTGCAGCATGCATTGTTATTCCAATATCTATTGAAATTTAAAAGGCATACAGGTGCAAAACCGCACGGCATGGTTATAGTAGAATATATTTTTGATTTTTGTGTCAATAAAATTTCGTTTTTTCAGTGGTATCCTGAGAGTGCCAGATATTACCTGGTGAGCAACCAACGGGACCAGGCCATCAGGGTTCTTCAAGAGATGGCTGACATGAATGGCGTGGACCTTCCCCCTGGTCAATTGGTTGAGGTCAATGACGAGCACAAGAGAGGTCAGGTGAAGGACCTCCTCAGTAAAGAGTACAGGCTGTCTTCTATACTTTTCTGGTACATCTGGTAAGTATCAAACAAGCTTATGAGTTAATCTTAAGTTATATGGAATACCAGCTGGTATCCGGCGCGTTGCTGTCGACGAAAAAAGTAATGATAAGTGAAATGAGTCAATCAATTTTGCAATATTTTTTTCGAAATAGAAGAAATGGTATATAAATGTATATATATATATATATATATATATATATATTCTTTTTTAACCAAATTTGATTGTTTTTCCACACACAGTATTTGATGCTTTTTTTTACTCTGAAAGCACATTGCACAACATTATATGATACTCTGCAAATTTGTATTATACTATTCAATATTCAACAGTATTATACAATATAAAGAATACCATTCAATATTATATAATATACTAGCTGATACTCGGCTCGTTGCTGCCTTGAAAAAAATATTATCAAGTGAAATCGATCAATAATTTTCAATGTATTGTCGAAATAAGATGAATGGTACGGCAGTATATAAAATACGAACAAACAAATATTCATTTTTGTATATTAGATGTGCGTATTCATTTAGAATTATAAAACTTGATGTACTTTCAGAAAGGTAATGAAAGAAACTATTCATTGTATCTCGTGATTCGTTTAATATTCGTTCAGAATTCTCAAGTTTAGTTTTAGAAAATGCAACTAAGATGTTTTCTTTTAAAATTAATCAAACATAGAAAACATAGTATTTATACCATAAAATTGTCAATATAGTTGAAACGATAATTTTTGAAAATTAAGATGGTGCAAAATTATTTGTACTACAATATTTTTCATGGTTACTGCAAAAAAAGATAACATTTAATTAAAATATAAAAACCCCAAGGTTGGTCTTCCCAAAATTTTCTCGCATAATCTGTAATAAAGTTGTTACCTCTGAGTATAACTCGCACGACATTTCCTTACTATAGCTACAAAATATTAACCTTTAATTTGGATTTAGCATTTCTACGGAATCTATTGTCTCCTCGGCGAGATATTTGAAAAGTAATCCTTAGTAAAAATAGATGCGGTTGAGATTCGAAACTTTTTATTTAAATTTTAGATAATTGTAATATCCCTATAACTATCCTGTAGGTGTAAACAATAAGCATACCAAGTTTCATTGCAATCCAAAAGAACGGTTTAAGAAGGCATAAGAGACATACAGACAAGGTTTCATTTTTATTTATATAGATTTTTCATACCCATCTCAAAATTTTTGTAGCTCTTGAGCCAATCATATAAACAATCAATATGCAGTTTTGATTTAACCCTGCACCGGTGGCGCTCTATTAAGTCACGTAAAATTACAATTGTAGTCCATTTTCAAATCAAAATAAAACTCCAAAATAATTAATCAACATTCTTTAATCAACTTTAAACATAAGGCACTTCTTTTTAATTATTTTTTTAAACATCAAACTCACTTAAAGTCACTATTATAATCCGCGCGACCTGTGCAGGGTTAAAATGAAATAGTAAGATCAGAAACGGCAAGACACTCACATACAGACATCAAGAAAGAACTGAACAGAAAAAGTATCTATCGGGGTAGAAATGAAAATCAGAAAATGATGAAGAATTTCGGAAACGGCTCATCCTTTCACGTCTCATACCTTAGCAAGGAAGAATTGTAGAAAAGTGATAATCCGAGAATACTAAAACAAACAATAATATCCTAGAGAACTAGGGGGCGGTGGCCTGGTGGTAAAGTCTCGGCTTCGGAACCGGAGGGTTTCAGGTTCGAGACTCGATTCCACCGAAGAACCGTCGTGTGAGGGGGTCTCTTACACGTTAAATCTGTCAGGCCAAACGTCCTCCCGCTGGTGTGGTGTGGAGAGAAGGGTACCACTTCAGGTGTCGTCTTCGTCATCTGACTGTGGTTCAAAATTACGAGGTCCGTCCCAAAATAGCCCTCGTGTTGCTTTAAACGGGACGTTAATAAAACTAAACTGAACTGAAACAAACTAAACCTAGAAAACTGGGTTTTTTTTCTTATTATTTCTTATTTATCGGGCCCAGTTGATTGAAGCCAGTAACAGAGCTTGGGTACATAAAGTCCAAACACATACACAAAAAAAAATATTTTTGTTTATATAACACACTGTTAAACTCAATGTGCTATATTCGACCTCAATTAATCACAAAAAAAGATAAATTTTTGTGCTTTTGTTACATTTTGGGATACCCAGTGTGTTATATTCGACCTCAATTAATCATTGCGAGGGATATATATTCAAGATCTAATAAATTAACTCCAAAGTTTCATTTGATATTACTGTGGCCTCAAAGTCTCACCTTCGGAACCTGTGGATTTCAGGTTCGAGACCTGATTCCACCAAAGAACCGTAGTGTAAATGGGTAAAGTGCACGTTAAATTCATCGAAGTCAGGTACTATCCAGTTGGAGTGGTGTGGAAGTTTGAAGAAAGGGGTTCCGGCTCAGATATAGTCCTTGTCATTAGACCCTGGTTCAAAATAACGATGTCCGTCCTAAAATAGTCCTAATATTGCTTTAAAATGGAACGTTAATATGGCTAACTAAATCAAAGTTTTTGTTTGGTTGGTTCTGACCATTGTGGCTTCGTGTCAGCAATTTTATGATGGAGAGAGATTTGAAACGCGATGATATGCTGGGTACTTGGAATTCTTACTTATTAGCTCAATGATTGAAAAGTTGAAAATGCGGAAAGACCTCATGTAAATGGGTCCTGATAGATTCGAGTGTAATATTTCTTGATTTGAATTCATCATCAACAAGGTTTAATGTCATTAAATGCATGATTTATAAATATAGCCCTCATGTAATTTCAACGCATACCCTGTTTCTCCAATATAGAGCAATAACAGGAATATTTTACCTCTTTTATCAATCCCGAAAAATTTAAAATTCTACATTATGCTTTGAATTTGTCTCAGAACTGATAATAATCTTAAAATGCCGATAAAACAGGAAACAAATTCCGATGACTGATTTCCTTTTATAACCCTAACGTCTATTCTCTAATGCTATTAAACAAACTGAATCTTCTTTTGAGAGTTTATGTTAAAAAACAATTGTGTCATGTTACAAATATGTTACATTCGAAGAAAAATTTAATCTTAAAGAAAGGTTACTTCCGATACTGCCCTCGAATTATTCTTCGTTTATGGATTCTAAAATGTACGAACTAATTAAAGACTAGATTTAATTTAAAAAGCGCATGCGATGATCTATCTTCTTCCTTCCTTCCATCATGACGTATATTTAAGTATCTTCTTTCAATACTGGTCCCGTGGTGTGGTGTGGACGGGGGATGCCAGCTTAGATGTCGTCCTTATAATATGACCGTGGTTCAAAATTACAAGGTCCGTATCAAAATAAGTGTAGTATTGTTTTAAAATGGGCCTTTAATATAACTAAACTAAAGAAATCCTTCGATAGAGAGAGCCGCAATGGCCTGGTGGTAAGGTCTCGGCTTCGGAACCGGAAGATTGAAGGTTCGAGGTCCGATACCAACGAAGAACCACCGTATAAGCGAGTCTGATGCACGTTAAATCCTTCTGGGCCAAACGTCCTCCCACTGGTGGGGTGTGGAAGTTTGGAGAGAGGGTGCCAACTCAGATATCGTCCTCGTCATCTGACAGCGGTTCAAAATTACGATTCCCAAAATAGCCTTTTGTGTTGCTTAAAAACGGGACGTTAATATAACTAAACTAAAAAACTTCGATACAGAATATAACTAGATTAGATCTCTCTTTGATCATTTTAACCGTTTCTCGTTTTATTAACTGTTTGATATCTAACTAATTTTGCCTGATCAGAGGATAAAAACGTACTAACGTTATTCGAAATACGACAGCCATTTCTTTTTCTTGACATGGATGACAACAGTGGCTCTACCTTTCACCATCTACCTTTTTAACGTGAACCAACGGCGTACTTTTAGAAATGCTTTGCCTCATCATCTGATCGTGGTTCAAAATTATGAGGTCCGTACCAAAATAGCCATAATATTGCTTTAAACTGGGACTATGATATAACTAAACTAAAGAAATAATTCGCTACAGAATATAACTAGATTAGATCTCTCTTTGATCATTTTAACCGTTTCTCATTTTATTAACTGTTTGATATCTAACTAATTTTTGCATAATCAGAGGATAAAAGAGATACGGTAGTCATTTCTTTTTCTTGACATGGATGACAGTAGCGACTCCGATGATAGCTTTCACGATGAGGAAGACTACCTTCAGAGGGAGGTAGAATTAACCGAACCTATTCCAGACGTCCGTAGGCAAGCCTACATTCTCATCGTTGGGGATTCTAAAACAGGGAAATCCATGCTGGCCTGGTCTTTCACCCGCTTTCCAAGGACACCCGCCAAACGATACCACAGCCTTGCCATCAGGCTCGAAAACAGGGGTCGAAGAAGACACAGACATAGTATCGGCTTGCATTTCTACTGCGCCCCTTTCAGAAGTGGGGACGAAGACTGCTTTCTGACGAAGACTCCCCTGGAACGCCAGCCTTTCAATCTGATCATCTACCTTTTTGATGTGAACAGAAGACGTACTTTCAGAAATGCTATGTACAAGTGGCCCCCTCAAGTGAGCAACTATCTGGGGGAGAATCGGTTGCCTCCATATCTGTTGGTGGGGAACAAGATCGATTTGAGGGTTTCGGAAATGGAGCAAGAAAACGCGAGTTATGAGACGGTTTGGACTGAAGAGGGTGAAATGAGTGTCATCATGATAGGAGCCAAACAGTACTTTGAAGTCTGTGCTTTAGCGGAGATTAACACTAGACAGCTTTTAGTTAAAATTTTGAAATTATTAAATGTAAGCTGGGAGCCTGATTTTTAAAGGCAATGATATTGTTTACTTATATTTTTATGAAAAGGTTCAAATTGGCCACCTTCTTTTTATTCTAATATTATTCCAACACTTTTGAATTCTCTGATACTTTTATAAAAATTGGTAATTTCTTAATTATTTAGTTGTATAGTAACCTTTTTCGAATTGTACATTTTATTATAATATTTTACTTTTTAGAAAATAGCATAGCAAGCAGTATTAATCTTCAAAATCGAACACTAAGCTATAGCCGAGAGCTATAGCTTTTAAAGCTATAGCTTTTAAAATTCTGAAAATGTTAAATGTCAGCTGGGAACCTGAATTTTAAGAGCAGGATATTGTTTACTTCATATTTTTATGAAAAGGTTCAAATTTGCTAAAGGAAGAAGCTTTTTTGTCATCGTGACATGTTTTTTTATTCTAATATTATTCCAACAATTTTAAATTCTCTAATAATTTTACAAAATTTGTAATATCTTAATTGTTCTGTAGTTTTTTAGTTTTTAGTGACCTTTTTCGAAGTGTACATTTTGTTTTGATAACATTTTACTATTTAGAAAATACCATAGTAAGCAATATTAATCGTCAAAATCGAACACTAAGCTATAGCCAAGATAAGCTTTTAGTTAAAATTCTCATAATGTTAAATGTCAGTTTGGAGCCTGATTTTTAAACGCATGATATTGTTTACTTCATATTTTTATGAAAAGGCTTAAATTTGCTATAGAAAGAAAAAATTTCATCATCGTAACCTTCTTTTCATTCTAATATTATTCCAGCAATTTTATATTCTCTAATAACTTCATAAAATTAGTAATTTCTTGATTATTTAACTTTATAGTGACCTTTTCTCGAATTGTACATTTTGTGATAATATTTTACTATTTAGAAAGTACTATAGCAAGCAGCATTAATCGTCAAAATGGAAAACTAAGTTTTTAATGCATGTTTTAAAATCTGAAAATTAGTAAATTGTAAATAGTTTAATTCGAAATTTTGTAAGAGTTGCTTTGTTTCATTTGCTTTGTTCTTTTATATCACTTCCTTCTTTTACATCTTTTATCAAGTTTGATCTTAAGAAAGTCAGCAATGCATTTCGTTGAGAACTGAATAGTTTAAAAGTTTAAAAAAATTCTGCTGTTAACATCAACTGATTTCGTATCTTTCTTTTTTTTTGTATGGAATGACTTTATTACAATATTTGTTTTAATTAGATTCATCCCGACTTAAATGTAACATAATTTTACATAAAATTAATAAATATAATGGTTTTTGAATTTATAATATTGAATTATTTTTATTTGGAATGTTAATAATCTGTTTCAACGTATCGAAAATTTGCATGATTTAATTTCTTAAATTGAGCTAATTGATTTGTATATATACCCATTTATTTCCTTTTATTTGTTCGCAATAATCCTTATAAAATGGTTATTTCTTTTTAAAGATATTTTTTAATTATAATGCAGGCAAAAGATTGTAATTCTTGAAACATTTTTCACGAGTTCTGTATCTTTGCTTTTTAATGTCTTAAATTTTAACTTATTGTAAAAAGAGTAATTTCAAGTTAAATATCTTTCTTTCAAAAAAAAATTTTTGAATTAATGTAAATATTGATGGAAAAAAATAGTTGCAGCATTAAAAAAGAGTAGTAATTGAAATATTCACAGCATTTTTTAAAATTTTTAATTGATTCATTCATTTAATGAATTCAAAAAAGATTTGGTATTATATATGCCAATTAAATCTATATTACTATCATGAAAAATCCGTTTTATAGACGTATATGTTGAATTGCATCGTCTTAGAGGGAAATCACTTAGCAAGAAAGTCGTATTGAATCGTTCTCGATTGTTAATTATAATGTAATTTTTATAGAGGTTAATACAAAAAAACTTACGAATTTTTTTTTGCATCTAAAAGAACTTGTTGCGAAAGAAAACACATAAATCAATAATTAAATTATTACATTGTGGAAGGTGATGTTGGCTCAGAATAGAACTCGGGACTTTTGGGTCCGAAACCTAGTAACATAACCACAGGACAAAAGCAATTGCTCAATCCCGCAGATGTTATCTGGCTTATTAAGATATCACCACAACATTATCTTAAGATTGTGCTTTCAATAAATATAGCTCAGGAATCGGAGTTTTCCCAGATCAAGACCCGGTTCCAACTGAAGAACCGCCATGTAAGAGGGTCCAGTGCACGATAAAAATTCCGGGCCGCACACCACCATCACCACTCGGTGGCGTGGAAGCTTGGTGAAGGACCGATAATGTAATTCGATGCGTAAATATTACATATTTTTGCCATTCCTTAAGTACTTTTATCCGTCAAAATTTAAGAAAGCAATTAAATAAAAAACAAAATAATGCGCTGCCTTGAATGGTGCCTCTTTTAGTTCTACTCTCGTTCGTCGGAGTGGTAAGGATTAAAGTTGCGATTATTATTTTCAGAATTTGTCTTTACTCAATTATTGTTGAATTCTTCTAATTATTCCTCTATTATTTTACATAAGAAGTTGTATCAAGAAAAATAACTCAAATATTTTCCACGTATTAAACAGATACGGCCCCATTACTTAAAAATACCAAATGGAAATCCTACTCTTAAAATATTATATCCAAAAAAATAATATGTACATTTCTGGAACCCTACATTAAAAATTTTACTAAAAATATAAAAAGCAACAAAAAAAATTTTTAATTGTAAACGAAATCTCGATTTCCTTTATATTATTTTATACAGATTATAAAGATTTATATGAAAGTAATACATTCGTTGAAACATTTATTTGTTGTTATTTTTCGTTCTTGACTTTTCTTTAATACTGAGAGCTGGATTGCTTTTAGATAAAAGTAGACTTATATTTTTATATTGGGATAAAAAAAAAATACAAATGTGAATACAATATAAAATAATTCCATAACCATTTTTAGCCGACGAAATTTACATAAGCAGTGTCCTGATATACTTTATGCTGCTTAATTACCTCGCAAAAAAATCATTTATCATATTTCTACATCAAAATTCATAATTTTAGATATTTGGTTTATATAATAGTGATTAAGTCAAAGCATCAAACAATTTAAAAGACTAAATCTATCTGATACACTTTTTTATCTTGTCCTTTACATTCGTATATAAATTGAAACAGCAATAGTCACTTCAAAAATTATATACCACATTATTTAAAATAACTAATTTCGCACATCAGGAAGTGAAAACTTATGCAAATTATCCCAAACACTGCGTACAGACTTTCATTTTTGCTTTCTCATGTACGAAGTATACAGAAAGAAAATGCTGTAATAATAATAAAAGAAAAATACGAAAGCGAGATTGTTTTTAATGTTTTCTCTTTTCATATTTCTAAATCAAGGAAGTAAAGGACACACTGGAAACATAATGCTATTGAATTATATACAAGTTATTACCGATTCAAATTAACACAACAACCCAAGTGCATGAATAATAACAAGAAAACCATGTATTATCACAAACAGCAAATCCTTTGAATGTTTATTGTTAAAGCTAGAAAGGTTTGCTCTTGAAGTTAAATTTTATAGGCCATAATACTAGCCAGTTGCATACAATTTGAAATAGTGCTATCCACACACTGAGTTATTGTGTTATAATAAATAAACATTTGTGTTTTACACTTTACAGGATGTATTCTTTTCTTTCGATTATTTTTAATTGATAATTAATTTAATTGTAGATATAATTGATAATTAATTTAATTGT
>JAPMOQ010015492.1:1051882-1064300 GCA_026543055.1 Argiope trifasciata | reverse complement strand
ATAGACATCTATTTGGCATTAATCATCAATGGGCATCAATCAATTTAGATATCTATTGGACATCAATAATGGATAGGTATCAATACGAAATTAATAACTATTAGATATTAATTGTCGTATTAACCTCAATAAGGAAATGAACATCTATTTGACATTAATCATCAATGGGCATCAATCAATTTAGATATCTATTGGACATCATTGCATTAATACAAAATTAAGGTACCCGACTACGTTAAACACTGGTTATCAACCACATCGACAGATTTTTTTTTTTTTTTTGTTATTTCTTGTAGTTCAGGCTTTCCTCTTCCCAAAACAGTTCAACTTTTTTAGAAAAAGGAAGGCCTGACCTATCATTCAGGGTCACATTTTTTTGTCAGCTAAAATTTGTCTTTAAATTCAATTTTCTCAAAACTAGAATTTTCATAAAAATTCTTCGCCCTTAACATGATATCTCAAAAACTAATAGAGGTACTTACATAAAAATTTCAGCGTGTGTTTTAAATAATATAGACAATGAAATGAAACAACAGTTTTAATGTTAGTGAAATACTTTTTCATTTATACGTGTTTTTACAAAAATTAAGCAGTGAATTTATGGAAAAAACGCATATATACGTATATTTTCCCCCGTAACTTCTTTGCATCTCAAAATTTTTCTTAAATTTTGGTTCATTTCATTCATCATTATATTCTGTAACATGTGCATAAAGAAAAGTAGGATTACTGCATTACAATTTTGTGTAGAAAGTTAATCATCTTCGTTAAATTGTCTTAAAATTTACAACAAATTTTCCTATTTCTCAAAATATATTATGTTTTCAAATATTTTTTTTTGTATTTATAGTATTTTATATTATAATTGACAATACATCTAAAAACCATAGTTTTAAATAACTTTTAAACAATCCAATTTTTCAAATTTTTTTTCTTTGAATGTAGTAGGATACCTTAATATCCACCAGATATATAGTCTATTAATTTCAATAAGAAAATAGACACTGTAATGCATCAATGATCGATTGGACTAAAAAGGATCTAATACAGTAAAAGTTCTTTATTCGAGGGGTATATGTTTCATAAATATACCGCGAATACAGAAATTATGAATACGGAATGGTAATTTATATGGGGTTATAGGGAATACGTTCCTAGTTGACAAAATAAATAAATATATATATATATATATACAAAAAAATCAATTTAATCGAAGTTTTTGAACATTTTGATTAATTATCTTAAGGCTTAACAATGGTTTGAAGAATTTTCTCTTGCTTGGCAGTTTTTAAAAGCTCCTTCCATTCAGACTGATACGCAGCAGTCGCATTAGCAATTTGCCTCTTAAAATTAAGACTTCGTTCCATAGACGGATCAATGTTCATAAAGAAATCACAAAGCTCATTTGCCCTTCTTAAACCTTCTCTAAGATTTTTCAAATTAAATGTCATGTTTCCAATGCTTGTTGGAGCATCTTCTACAATGGGCTGGGAATTTAACATTTCCTCCAATTCGGTTTCAGTCAGATCTTCATTTTGCGATTCAAGCAATTCCTGAATGTCACTTGACTCTATCTGTTCGAACCCATCTCGTCCTATTCCATTCGCGATTTCGGCTATGTTTGCCGTTTGCATTTAACAACATACTTTAGACAAAGTGGATAGACAAATAAGATCTATTTTACTTTTTTTATCAGTTCATTTGACGGCATTTACAAAGGATATTGGGTTGGATACCTATTGGAATCCTTTTATTTTTTGTATGTACTTATTAGATCCGTGAATAAAGAAATTTTTATCCGCGAATATAAGAATTGGGTAGCATTTTTTTAATCCGCGAATAGTGAAAACGCGAATGAAGGAAGCGCAAATAAGGAGCTTTTACTGTATACAATTAGTTTCTTATTCATGCCCTTGACAATCTGTATAATTTTTTGTTAAAATTCATGTGCTTTCTTTTTTCATTTGTATAGGAGATCCAGTGAAAGGGCATGCAGTGTCGGAGAGATGGTCAATTAAAACTTTGGGATTCGACAGGGAAATGTTTGGAATCCTGCACAATGCTTCGCTGTGGATCTTGCTTTTCGTGCTTCTTTATGCTGACATGTATGAAAGGAACTTAAACTGACAACTATAATACCAAAGAATTCTCTCTTGGGAATCAAATACCGGGAACAAATGTGACAGACTCAATTCCACTTTTTCTGAACAAGATTTCGGTCTTTTCGGAACGGTTGTGTTCATTTGGTGAAGAAACCTCTCCATTTTTAAATATAACTTCATGCACATGAAGTTATTCACATAAGAAAATATACTAGAAACTCATTTGAAAATGACCATCTCGGAATGAACAACAATTTCTGACCTGGAAACGCTGCCAGGTATTTAGAATGATGAAATGAGTATCAAAGCTTGGACAATGTGCCAAAATTCAGGGCATCAGAGCCCTTAATTCATGACACTAATGATAAAGTGGAACAATGTGCTAAGCCTTTTTGTTTAACTTTTGTTTCATATTTACAAAAATGATATTTCGCAATCGATTTTTCTGTTATTTTAGTTATTCATTAGCTTTCTGAAATTATATTCAATTTTGTATTATATTTTAATATTTTCATAATGCTATATTTTAATATATTCATAATGCTATATTTTAAAATTTTCATAACTTAATTACCACTAAATCGTGCCATTTTATTAAACATTTATGTGGTGCCAAAGTGAATGGTTTCCATTTAGTAATAAATATGAAAAGATTTCATTTTAACGTAACCGAATAATTGACATTATTAATTAATAAAAATTATAATATATATAGGCGAGAGGCTATGTTTCCTAAACTTGCATTTATTAATGTATTATTAAATTACTTTTTGAAAAATATTATCAAAATCATTGTAAAAGTTTGAAGTACTGAAGACAATGTTCTAAACAAATGTTACTAAAATCCCTATAAATATTCTAAAATTAAAGTATTTTCTTAAAATATCAATTCATTTAAAATTCTTTAGTAATTCAACATTACTACTTAAAGTTGTTTTTTGTCTTTCAATTCAGTTTTTGATTTAGAAAATTTATTTTCCTCATTTTAATATCCTAAAAAAATCGCGTTTTAAGTTATTTTTACTATTTTGGTATTCATAAGAAATTATACAGCAAAATTTAGATAGATTTACTTTCATATCTTTCTATAATAACCTTTTTTAAATTCTTAAAATTTATTGCACTCTGAAAACAAAAAAAAAGAAAAGTAATACTTTATCTAAGCTAAGATAAACCTGGCACATTTTTAAGTCTCTGAAATAGTTTAAAATCTAGATTTATTTGGTTAACATAAAACATGCAATTATTTTAAAAGCCACAAAAAATAAATTTTTTAAAATAAAGAAATAAATACTTTATTTCTCTTATTTTACTGACAGAGTTTTCTGTTAATGTTGAATATTCCAGATGAAGTCATAATGGAAAAAATCTTACATAACTTTGTACGAAATTTCATTGTTCAAAAGTTTTTAGCTCTCATGTTAAAAAATAATTAGATAATCGCATGTTCAAAACATAATATCACTTGTAAAAAAGAAAGTTACAATTATCTGCTTATCATCATTCATTTTCAAATGTTGTGTCCGTGGTTGTGATGTCCATTCAATTTCATTATTATTATAAAATATATTATATCCATGTCATGTATTTACGGCTATACTTATCATGAGTGTAATGGATTATTTTTGCATTATTTTGTAGATCTATATTTGTATTAGAGCAACAAATTCAATAAAAATATGTAGATTATTTTTAGCTAAATTATTATACCAGTCATTTTTATTTATGTACATAAGTTTGCTTTAAGTACAAAAAGAACACACATTAATCATTTATTGTTGTAGTTACTTTTGGAACTTTACAAGCCTGCTGACAGTTATCTCTCATCTATTTAAGCCAAATGGGACTCTCTTATTTTTACAATAACGCCAACTAGGGCCAAAAATACGACTTAGCTACTTCTTACGTCACATTCGCTTGCACAGCCCCTTTTTACAGGAGTTCACATTCACACACCTCACAGATAGAACATAGAACAGCAACAATACCCGATTCCCAATTTGGATCACTAGGAAAACGCTATACACCTATGCCAGGACGCCAGCTAAATTAAATAAGCAAAGCAAAACTAGACCTAAAGCTGATACTTAGTTAAGAAATTTTATGCACTTGGTTTGCTGACGTTTCAAAAAGCTTATCAGTAAATGATGTTCATAATTTTTATAACTCACACAATATTTACATCAATCATTTAATTTCGATATATCTCTATAAATCTTAATTTGAAAACACCATTTCCGAAATTATGTCAGTTTGCCTCTGAATCCGTAGATGGAGCTACTCAAAAACACAGGCCAGCTGGACAAATGAAATATGGTATGCAAACTTACCTGAAAATTCGGTATTTATTAAAATTTTCAGATTATTCGGTTTTGCTCTGCCCTTATGCATGGGAATATCATTTATGTATCTTACCTTTTTGAATTAGATATATCAAGAGAAGATAAATTTGCCGGGATATCCTGATTAGTACGGCGTTGGACTTATGAATGTCATTCTTAAAAACCTTCACTATGCTTTAAATTTCAAAGAAATTTAAAGCATAGTGCGTGTAAGCAGGGAATGTCAAGACATTTTAAATTGTACCTTAGTAATGAATCGAAATGTACTGTTGTTATTTACACGTTATAGGTCTCGTGTCTCTGTTCCAGTTATATTAAGACTCCTGCACAAAATCCAGACCTTAATCACATTTAGCATATGTGGGATTAATTGCAGCAAAAATTACATGAATATTCAATTTCTAACAAGCAGAATTTAAGAAAACATTTGGTCGGAAAGTGATTCAAAATCATTAGATCATTTTGTAAAAAATTCGTACAATCCATGCATGTTTCGGACTTCTAATAATTTTACCCAAATTATTTAGCTTCGAATACATATTTAATGTATACACTTCCAAGTATTTACTTATAACTTATTTTTTAACTAGGTATTTACTTACAACAAACGTCGTTAACAACAGAACAACAACTTTCTTTTTTATTACCTGTTATCTTATTACCCGTTGCCATAATATCAAATTGAAAAAAAAAACTTTGTCAAATAAATAAATAACGAGGCGCTGGTTTACATGACAATGCCAAACAGATTAAGAGAGTCATAAAATGCTACGGTGGCTCCCCAAGAGGAAATGCAAACTTAAAAGTTGTTAAGTTTGTATTTTTATTTTAGCAATTTATCGGAAAGTTTCCCAATAATTTTTGAGCACATTTCTCTTAACTCGATTTCTTTTGTTTCATTGATAACCATAAATGAATTAATGCGAGAGTTTTGTTTGAATTATTATTATTTATACATGTCAAAATAATGTATTACTTCTTTGCCTTGGTTTCATTTCTTTATTTAAGAAAAATATTTCGATAAAAACCACTGAATTTGAAGCGAGTCCCAATACTTTTTCGACTGACTGTATAAACACGATAATTCAAAAATGTAATGACTTAACTATATCAAATTTGATACGTGATTTTTGTATCTACAAGAGTGCTGGCCTGTGTCCAATTTTTGTATTAATCAGTCGGAAAAAAATGCATCTAAAACACAAATTTGGTTGATTCGTTCCAGGGATTAATCACCAAAAGATTCCTCAAGAACCACATAATAAATTCCTTTAAAACTCTATATTTATCCAAAAGTTAACATTTTGTGATTGTTTTACATTAATGCCATGCAATGAACTTGTATCTACATATATGTGTAGTCATATATTTTTTGACCACACTTTCAAAACAAAATAATATTTTTTGCGCATTAAGGCTCGTGAACAAAATAATTTTACTACAAATGGCAACAGCTTTGTAAGCCATGAAAAGTTGTTGTTGAAATCGGGTGTATATTTAGTTCGCAATATTTTTGCAAATAATCATTTGCATGATTGTAAATATTAGCTTACAATATAAAAAGAGACATTCATTGGTTATTTATTGCTCTACATTAAAGGTAATAAATATTCAAAATTATTTTAATGCCATTACAAATGAAAATATTATAGAAATTTTAATGTAAAAAAGAAATCCAGAAGTTATAGAGTTTTTATTCTTGATTATTTTGAAAGGTAATATTCAATTATTTTATGTCATTGAAAATTGCCGTATCAGTTAGTACAAATTTAAAGCTGATTTTAAATAAAATACATAATTTCGGGTGCGTTTCTGATAATTCATTTCTAAACAACAAACTTTTCTACTAATATTTACAAAAAAAACAGCAACATATTTGGTTGCGAGTATTGATCTATTCCACCCAACTAAAATAATTAATATTATATAATAATAATTAGACTGCGATAAAAAGTATTATGATATTTTGATTGTGTATGTATAAAATTTCAATGTTTCATTTCCAACCAAGAATTAATTTTTTTACAAACTCAGAAAAATATTATGCAGTGTCAAAAGTGCAGTGACAATTATGGAATATCGAAACACCTTAAATGTGTTCTGAATTTTTCATTGCGCTTACAAAAAAAATGAATGATTATTTTTTTAAAAATTGCGTGCAGAATTTTAAAAATTTAGTGCTCCGAAAAATAATTCGATGCATAAATATTTGCCGAATAAGAGGACTTCTTTATTGTTCCGAAAAATTAATTTATATGAAGGTTTTTAAGTTTAATTTCCCCGGAAAATTAATCCATATATTTTTACCAATCTTAAGTACTTTTGAAACTACTTTGACATACACCCCTAAATTGGAAATTTGGCGACTTTTTTTCTCGCCAAGCAAAATACCTGCTTTTGGCGACTTTTTTTTTTCTTGCCAAGATGGATTCTCGCGAAACACAAATAATTAATCCTACCTAAAAAGCAACCCTAAAAAGTCCGTAGGGAGCGCCAGATTTGGTGCGTAATTTTTGGGGGTGTATATCAAAGTTGTACCGTACTTTTAAAAATTAATACCAAGGAAATAATGAAAAAACGACAAAATGATGCGAGGGGACGTCGGAATGCTAAGGTTTGAACGTAGTATATATATTGTCATTCTCATATGATGAGAGAAAAAATGGAATGAAATTGGAGTTCAAAAATGAATTTTTTTTTCATGATTCTATAAAGCATATAAATACATACATATTAAGGTTGCAATGACTTTATGGTACGTCTTGACTTAGGTACCTAAGTGTTTGACCAATGTCATTACAAATTCTACATTTTTTGTGTACAATCGGTAGAAGTTAAATTTAATATCGTGTTTTCCGTTAACCGGGTGCAGCGAGAAATCTCCAAATAATGTAGAATTTCGCCAAATTTCTTATAACTTTCTTCAATGCTTCACTTGGCGATTTGGCTCACGTTTGGTTCGACATTTATGTGCAGATAATGGAAAAGTACCAATATTTTACATCTAGTAAGGCATATAAGTTTCTAAATGGGGATGTTTGTTCCCATGTGATCTTTCTAATCTGATCACATTCAAAATAATGAGAATTCATCGCCAATTTAGTAGACTAAACGAGCCGTAAAAAATTATTGTAGTCTTATGTACTATATAGTTTACTAAGTCATCCATTTGAATTTGTCTTTGGCGAGTTGGCGTTGCTGGCTTCCTTGGTATTGTGATGTGGCGTATTAAATTTCAACCAGAAATAAGAACCCCACTGCTTCAGAACTTTAATTCAGTGTTTCCCCTGATACATTCACATTTTTCCACCTGGTATTATTACCTGAATAATTATTTTATATCTGAAAGTGTTTTGCAAAAATTAATAGAGCCAATTAAAATTCAAAAGTAAAAATTTTGGTCAGGTAATTTTACTTTCTGATTTACCTATTAGCATACACTCTCAAAAATCAGATTTTCTCACTTGAATAAGTATTTTCAACAATTTTATTCTCTTAATTAACTCAAATCGAACTTATTTATTTGGAAATGTATCAGAACTATTTTTGCAGACATTTCCAATATGTTTGATTGCTTTAAAAAGAATACAGAAGAAAAAAGAAATATAAAAAGTGTAGACAAAAAATCGGTTGCTGATTCAGAAGACGAAGAAATTTCAGATGGTAAAGAAATCCCAAAAGTGACTTTCAGTGAATACATAACCTCTGATGACGGATCTGCTACAATCAAAAATATGGTGGGAGAAACTCAAACTAAGCAATCACCTTCTGATGAAGGCCCCGTGTCGGAAACAGAGGAAGCATTGAACAGAGAAGATGCATCTGACCTAAAAGCGAAGAAAAATGCAGTTGATAAAGCAAAGCAATTGATATATGAAGTGAGAAAAGGAAATAATGCGGAGTCTGAAGAGAAACTCGTCAAGGATCTTTTGGGTAATTCTAAAACTTTCAAAGAAATTCCGAAAGTGGCACTCAGCAAGCATGTTGCTTTGGATGACAGACCTAAAATGAGTAAAGAAATTATTGACGAAATTCAGGCGAAACAGCTGGTTTCTGAAGTTTGGGAACAGGCAGTTGAAAAGTCAAAATCAGAAACCCATGTAGCAAAGAAGGAAGCTGTTTTTGATAAAGTAAAGAAAGTTATGTCTGAAACTAGCAAGATTAGAGGCACAGACCAGGTAAATTTTGATTCTAAATCGAGCATTCAGGAAATTCCAAAAATAGAAGAAAGCAAACAGGTTGCTTTGGGTGACAAACCAAATTTACATAAGAAAATAACTAAACAACAAGCGAAACAACTTGTTTCTGACGTCGGGGAGAAAGCTCCGGACGATCAAGTTCCAGAAAAGTCGATTCTGATTGACAGACCAGATCTGAAAAGGAAAGCAGTTGTTGTTGATAATGCAAAAAAGCTCACAGGTAAGTCTAATTAAAAAGATATTATTAACTTAATGGCCAAATACGCAGAAAAAAAATATTTTTTATGAAAAGTAAAATTTTAGAATAATATTAACTCTTTGTTAAGCATAAATGTTTTATTTTCTATATTTTTCACCACATCCTTTAACTGCTGATGAATTTATAAGCAAAGAACCTCTACATAAATATTTTGTACAAATACGGTTACAATACCATCAACCCATATTAAATGAATAAATATGCTTTCCCACAGAATTAAATTGAAATGTAGACCTAAAATACATGCTTATTAATTCATATTTTCTGGAAAAGTGGAACTAAATTTATTAATTTATTACGAATAGACTACTGAATAATTAATCATCTGGGATCCGGTAATACTAAGTCCGTTATTACAAATTTGAAAGACTGATATTCCGTGAAGACTGATGCTTGATGTGGAGTTGAATATAGTATCCTTGTTCCTGCAAGGTATAGTAGTCATTGTAATACTAATGTAATACCAAAAGGCAAAATATAATTCATCAATAGTTTTTGAAAAAAGCTTTGGAAAGAATTTTAGTACATTGCGCATAAACCGATTGGAGAACTTTTGGCTTAACTCCATGCCATGCTTAAGCGTATTTCACTGCAGAACCTAATCAATATACTAACAGGATTTTTTTATTATGTTTGGTCATTCATCACTAAATGGAATAAACATGATATTTTCGGCAAATATTTGTCAAGTAAATGCTTTTATGTCGTTAACTCATAAGTGCAATATTTCTATATTCCCTTGCTCAGTAATTAAATTGATATTCAATGCATTCTACAACTTACCGAAATCGTATAAAAAGCATTGAATTATAAGTTTTATTTGGCTGGATATGAGAACAAATTCTTTAAATCACACAGTAGTGGGCAGAATCGTGGACACTTTTGAAAACAAAAAACTGTGTGACAAGACAAAACAAAGTGACAATAATTATCGAAATGCATCAAACATGATGACTACAGTGAGATCAGTACTTAGTAAAGAAACTACTTCATCACTGTGTTTGTCTTTTGGATTAAATTAAGTATAACTTTTTTATATTGCAAATATTTGAATTTTACTTATTGTATTGAAATCCGCATTAAATTTTCTTTAAAGTGATATACAAGAGTTTGCATTTTGTGAAACATAACATTTTCTATAAGCGTACAAAGTTAGGAAACGTAAAGATTTTCAATTGTGTGCACAATTTTGACTACCATTTTAATTCAACGTGCCTTAGTATCTATGATATGAAAAAAAATTGTCAATTAGGTGAAAAATTGCCATACAATCGATCAAATTGTATAACACATCAAATAGAGGTGTTAATAATAAAAGCGACACTATTCATACCCTTCTGTGTCCCATTCTGCCTATCAAATTTTAATGAAAATTATTCTATTTTATGGACCATAGGCAAAAGATTCCTGCAATAAAAATGTGGCAAATGCAAATTACAGTAGTTATTTTCAAGCATTCAAAATAAGTATTTGATACAATATTATTCTCTTAAGTAGTATCAATCAAACTATTCATTTCAGAATGTATTAGAACAAATTTTTACAGGCGTTTCCAACATACTTGATTGTTTTAAAAAGAATAAACAAGAAAAAGAAAGAGGAGGTACAGATAGGAAACTGGATCCTGATTCAGACCACAAAAGTAATTCAAATGGCAAAGAAATTCCAAAAGTGATGTTTAGTGAATACATAACTTCAGATGATGAATCTGCTGCGACCAAAAGTCTGCTTAAAGAAACTCAAACTAAGCAATCTCCTTCTGATGAAGATTCCAGAACGGAGGACGCATTGGACAGAGAAAAGGCATCTGATCTAAAAGCGAAGAAAAATGCAGTTGATAAAGCAAAGCGATTGATATCTGAAGTGAGCAAGCAAAATATTGCCGATTCTGAAGAGAAATTCGGCAAGGATCCATTTGATAGTTCTAAAAGCTTGAAAGAGATTCCGAAAGTGGCACTTAGCAAACATGTTGCTTTGGATGACAGGCCTGAAATGAGTAAAGAACTTATTGGGGAAATTCAAGCGAAACAGTTGGTTTCTGACGTTTGGGAAGAGACAGTTGAAGGCGAAAAGCCAAAATCAGAAACTGATGAGGCGAAGAAGGGAGCTGTGTTTGATAAAGTAAAGAAAGTTATGTCTGCAACTAGCAAGATGACAAGCGCAGATTCTAAGGCAAAGTTTGACTCTAAATCGAGAGCTCAAGAAATTTCGAGAGCGACTCTAAGCAAACACGTTGGTTTGGACGATAAATCAAAGCTAGGTAAAAACCTGGTAACTGAACAACAAGCGAAGCAGCTTGTTTCTGAAGTCGGTGAGAAAGCTTCGGACGATCAAGCTATAGATAAGTCATCTCAAGCTGATTTGTCAGATCTGAAAAAGAAGGAAGTTGCTGTTGATAAAGCAAAAAAGCTCATTTCTTCTGTCAACAAAAGAGATGCTGCTTCCGAAGATGAAAAGGTAAGCGAAATATCTTCAGAAGTCGATGAAGGAAGCGTCAGTAGAAAAGAATCTGCTCTTAGTAAAGCAAAACTGTTACTTTCAGCAGGGAGTCAGAAAGACATAACAAGTGATAAGCAATTACTAAATGCAGAAACGGCTCCAAAATGTGAAGAATCATACTTGGAAGAATCAGATACTCAAATATCTGAGTCGATAGAAACATTAAAGATAGACTTCGCAGGCGGTAAGTAGAAAATTATTTCATTTTTTAACATTGTTACAAACTTTGTAAATATTTGTATTCGTATTGAAATATCACAGACAGATCTGAAATACTCAGATTCTGGAGCAAACATCGAGCAATTTAGAGATATTTTACGTAAAAATGGCATTTCCAGTGATTTCGCGACTTGGCGACATTTTGGGAAAATTTGGCGGAATATAGATATTTCTGGAAAATTCCATCACCTAAGTTCTCACCTAACTATAGTTCTAGGACCATTATTAAGAGAGATAGCCTAAAACCTTACAGTACCTGGCGAAAGTCCTAAATTTTCCCTCCAAGTCAGGTAAAAATACCGCCGTCCCATTGACCATGATGATTAGAGAGTAGTAAAGATTGGAATGTAAGTTTAGTTCACAGAAACTGTTATCTGTCTAAGGTAATTCCAAATTCGCAAATCGTAGGGCCAATCTTTTTGCAAAACTTAAAACTGATCTTCATTCTTGTTTTTCCTTAAAAAAATTCATTCAAAAGGCTATTTCTAATAAGCAACATCTCCGGATTCTTCTCCAACATCTGAAACTTTTCAACATTTATTGAATGAACATTTTTGGAATTAAAGAATAACGGCCTCTGTGTAGTGAAAACTTAATAAGCCAGTAACAGCCAATAGACAGAGAAGTACCTTTTTACCGAATGGTTATATTACTAGATTTCAAACTCATTTAGAATGCAATAGAGTACATGAAACAATTAGTACACTTTCAGTAATTAAAAAAACGATGGTCCCCCCATTTCAAAATCGACCTAACTCCACATTTTTGTTTGCCAATACCATTACATATATATATATA
>JAPMOQ010015492.1:989873-1051482 GCA_026543055.1 Argiope trifasciata | reverse complement strand
ATATATATATATACATATATAATGGGAAAATATATATATGTATAAGGACGCCAAGTAAACCGCAAGAGGGATCTGAAAGGGGAGCACGTGGCTCGTCTGAAGGATGGAAGTGCCGTAGGAAGCGCCTTTTTATCAGAGGCCTTCATCCTAATCGTAAGCTACAGGCTACTTCATTTCCTTTCTACATTACTGAAGTAGGGAATCAGAGGAGGCTCCAAAAAAATTTTAGACCCGGGCCCAAATTAGGCCCTGGTAGAGTTAGGAATGAATTCATGAAACTCACAAAAAATGATCTTTTATTCATCAATAGGTTTCCTGGTCGCCATGCAACAGTTTCAGTATTTAGATCTTCCCCATCTAAAACCTATTGCATACGATGTATATCGTGTTCCACTGCTGCGTATAAACTGTCAGTTTCGATGTTCGTCAGTGGTTTGAGTAACTACTTAAGTAAGAAATTCCATAATCAGAAGGTAAACACCACAACGTACTATTCACCGCTAACTTCATTCGTCTCGCGTTGTATCTGTTTCCAGATACATTATCATAAATCATAACAGCCATCGACAGATACAATATCATATTTAAATGAATATAAAAAATACACAGAGATAAATCATAGCATATAAAGAACATTAGAACAGAACTAATAAAATAATGACAACTAAAATTACAAATACATTCAATACTATATACAATATATTGGATACTTTTCTATTATACCTACACAAATCTCACCAAGAAGACTTTCTGGTGCTAGCACACAGTCGCCATTTTGGTGCAGGCGACAAAAGGCCATGGCTTGCTTTAAAAATGTAGCGACAAATGGTTAACAGTAGTGATACTCCATTTGGCGTTCATTACATCATTACTGGCGACTTTTGACCTGCGATGGTATAATGAGAAAGTTCCATATATTACATACGGTGTATGAAGTTCTTTACTGTTAAATGTAAGTTGTCAATTTCAGTGCTCCTAACAGATCATCTTATGTTCTGTTTCAAAACATGCATCTTTACTTAAGAGCAGCTACGGCATTACAGTGTCTAGTGTAGAACATTTATACCGGTAAAGCATTTTGAGATAAAGTAAGGTCCATATTTAGCACACATCAACAGTCAATCACGAACAATAGTCAAGTTCATATCAAGTTATATTGAAGAATGAACAGCTAACAGGACATTTGCTCTTCCCTTTTACAAGGAATGCATGGCATTGCTGCCATGCACGCACAAGGAATTTTACATAATTCATCTCGATATGCAGATTTCTTCGTTCGTAAATGACAGTAATGCCATTATTTTCCCAGTCGGTAATTGTTGGTACTTATTTTTTCTGAGAAATCCATCTTTCCGTGCCTTTTATAGTCTGACATTAAATGTGATTTCATTTCGTTCATTCATTTTAGCAGTAGAAGCCGGCCGCCAAACAAGGAAAGTTACTTAATGAACAACCTGTACTTTAAACATACTTTTATTAATTAATGTTTTTATAATTTTTTATTACTAGCATAAATGCATACTTATATGGCAAGTGCGTACGAAGCAAGCTTAGATCACTACGTGATCAAAAAAGAATCACAATTTGATTTCTTATAAGAGAGGGGAGTTAATGAGTGAGGCGAGCTTGTTGTATCATAAAAAAAATCATAAACACAATTATAAAAATGTGTAAAATCTGGCAAGGGGATTTTACAGCAAAATTTTAAATATGACTAAATTCAAACCAAATCGTCAGTGGTAATAATAGCCATTTTTCGCAAATGATCATAGGTGATCAAGCACAATCTGAATACTAGGATGGATGGTGTAAGATAAATGTCCTAATTCTTGTCTGTGATGATGAAGCCTTTTCTTTTGCTTAAAACAACATGAGGAATGGATTAAGGAACTACTTTTCCTTATTGTTCCATCATCTTGTCTATGATAATGAAACATTTGTTTTGCTTAAAACCATTTGAAACAAAATGAGGAATGGATTGAGAAACTACTTTTTTTCAACTATGTAAATTAAACATCTGTGAAATAACTTTCAGGAGTTGAGTACGATATTCAAGACATTGTGAATGAAGCTGGTTACGGAAAGTTCCAGAAAATCTTATTCTTCCTTTGTGGAATAGCGTGGGTAAGAATATTTTGAATTTAAGAACAATTTTGATAGTAAACAGTTATATTGATTCACCGTAAGCACTGTTAATTCTCTACAAGTGGATATTACTCTCCAACATTAAATTTTATTGAAATCAACTCATTATTCTTGACTTAATACGAATGTCATCTATAAGGATTAGATTCAGAAATTAAATAATGCAACCCTTTTATAACTTCATTATTTTCTTTCTAGAATACTTTATAATAGGAGTATTCGATATTATTATATACATTATTTGAATGATTTGTCATAAAAGAATTAACTATAAAAAAGTTTGGAAAACAATTTGCGAAACCATTACGCTAACAACTTTTTTTTCTTATGAAATAAAATAAAGGATTTGAGATAAAATTCTCACCATCTTATAATTTTTTGATAGTATTTTTCAAACATTGTATTTATTTCCGTCTTCTATCAACCTGCTGTTGTAAAAAGTTAAAGTTAGACAGGATTATATTCTAATAATGATAGATTTTTCAAATATATTATTATGCGGTATTTCAAAAATATATTGTTTAATAAATTTTAATCAGACATTATGTTAATACAAAAATATTGTCTAATAAATTTTAAATTCTCACTCATACTTGCAACAGATGCCTATAAGTATAAAGGCATCTAAAAACATACATTCTTCTGCGAGCTAATAATAAGATAAAATAGCATCGGTATCCCACATATGTAACGATTTGGATTGTGGTGTCGCGCCGATGTGGGGATTGAATTCCTTCAAGGATCGAACTCACGACTTTACGATTTGAAGCTGCGTAACATATCCGCTAGACAAAAGTGATCACCAAAGTCTAATGACTGTTACTGGCTTATTAAGATGTCATCTCAAATATACATCTAATCTGCAACGTGGAGTAATTATTATGACACAGATTTTCTATAATATGAGGGGAAAGGAGCTTCGTTGGATTCAATGACAACATGGTATAAACTTAGTACTGCAGGTAAGCCAAGAGACCTAGAAGCAGTAGAAAACGCTAAACTAAGAAATCCTTTAGTTAGATTTAAAATCGGACAATCACGAGCATTCTAGACCACGCCAATGGAGTATTTTCATTCAAAAATCTATTATCATTATGGGTTTAGTTTGGTTATATTAACGTCCCTTTTTGAAGCAGCACTACGGCTATTTGAGATGAACCTCGTAATTTTTAATCGTGGTAACCAAGGACGAGGATGCCACCTGAGCTAGCATCCCTTCACCACACCAACAAGAAAACGTTTGACTCTGACGAGTTTAACATGCAACAGACCGCTTTACACGACGCTTCTCCGGCATAATCGGGTTTTGAAAATAAAACCCTAATGATCATGAGCAGAGACCTTACCAACAAACCACCTCAGCCCAAGAGCCAATTGTTGTTATCGTGTGACAATTTTAAGCTAAGTTTTGAGCAGTAGCTTCAGAGGTTAAAAAACCCTGAGAACCGCAGAAGTCTGACTTCTAGTTCATATGAAAATAGCACACACACAGATTCGTCTGCAAACTTCTATTCACGGGGGAGGGGAAGCCCTTTCACATACCTCACATATGGAGCACAGGGTAGAGAACAACCATGCTGGAAACGGGACTGGAACCCGGAAAGTCTAGATCACGGGGAAGACGCTCTACCCCTCGGCCACTACGCCGGCTTGAGAGTTGAAAATTCAAACGCTTCAGAATCTCAAGATCAACGTTTATGTGCTACCTGATCACACGCATCAGAATCTGAAGATATATTATTCAATCTACATAAATAAAAATGAATGATTGTCTGTATGTCTTTTATGTGCTGCTGTGCCATTTATCCGATTGCAATAAAATTTTGAATACGTATTACTTACATTTACGGGATGGTTATAGGCTTAGTAAAATACGTAATCTATATAAATAAAAATGAATGTTTGTCTGTATGTATCTTATGTGCTGCCATACCGCTCATCCGATTGCGAAAACCAGAGCTTGACCTCGATGTATTTAACATGCACCATCTCCCCTTACAAGATGGTTCTTCAATAAAATATGGTCTCTACCGTGAAACTGTCTGGTTGGAAAGCTACCATGTCACATCAGCCTTTCGTTGCTGTGAAAAACCGGTCACTTCTTCCATTGTGTGAACCAGAAGTTTAGTATGTGCTTGTGCTAATATCCTACCAATCCAATAATATTAGGGCATTCGAATTGAATGTTTCTGTTTGAGGATTTTGAGATAGAACTTAGGGTTCTTCTCCACTCTAGCAAAACATTTGTCTGAAGGTTTGGAGTCAGCTTGGGCACATTCAGTTATATATATTGCAAGAAAAACTAATTGATTTACTTTTGTAGATTTCACTTGAATCAGCTCGGAATATCATGATTTCTTAAGCATTAAATATACAGTCTGAATATTCAAAGTAAAGCAATAAGAAATGATGAGTATAAAATGGTAGATGAGAGTTTCAGAATATCAAATGTGAATACCAAACACAGAATATTTTTATTTTTAAATACCTTTCTCTTCAACATATATGCTCTGATTTTTCACATAAATGCATGCACGAGCATCATCTACAAATATTTTTTTCTTCTTTATAAATTTTTTTTTCTTTATCCTATTCAATTGCATGTTTCAAAAATCCGTTGTCCTTTATTGTATCAATAGTATGTATTTTTAATTAGAAATCTGGGTTAATTATAAGCTTAATTATAAAACGTTTGGCCCATTAGAAAGAACCAACCAATCAAACCAACTCACTTGCTTGACAATCAAATCATTTCTGCAGATGATACCAAGTCAATGTCTAATCAACATATTCCTTGTAAACCTCATGAAAAACTACTAAACTACTATTACTAAAACTACTACTTAATTTATCTAATTGGCCATTTTGTTGGAAATCCATTCACTGGAGACAAATGACCATTTCCATACAGTGAAAAGGGAATTGCTATTTCCGTCTATTTGTGCATGAATAGATGTATTTGTATTTCTGAATTATACCGGGTTTACACTCGGCTACTTATAAGACGGCCAGCAGACAGCGCCTGCTCAGAAAGGGACCGTTTTAAGTCTCTCACAGTTTCGTAAGATAAATTCAGGCATTTCATGTTTGACTATAAATTGCTGTTTTGGCAACCCATAATTTTTCTTTTTCATTGCTATGAATTAAAAAATATATTAATAAAAAAGGTCAACATACAAAGGTGAAAGGTCAGAGTAAATTTTATAAAAAGAGGGTCAACATATCTAAATTTAGAAAACTATTTGAAAAAAATGGCAAATAAAATGAAAACAAAACTTCTCATCAGAAAGAACAAAGAGCAAAAAGTGTTGGAATTAATAAGTGATCAATTTTTTCACGCCTAAACAAAAATCGCCAAATTTTACAAATGAATGTGCAGTAAGAAAAAAATACAATAAAGCGGCAAGTTGACAATTACTTGCCATCGACCGAACAGCATTTTCAGCCTTGCTACGCATGCTCTGTCTACTGGCTGTCTTATAACAGACAGATTGTAAACTCGTCATTACTCTTTACTTTTATTAAACCTTATTTCTACCACGCGATATAATATTTGAAAAACATGCCTTCTTTTCACAGATGATTGCCAACTACGAGTTGATGCTCACTACTATAATTGGCGACCTCGTAGCTTGTGAGTGGACTGTCTATGGGTGGCAAAATGCATTTTTGTCGTCGGTAGGTACGCATCATTCCATTTGTCTTCTAAAAAGGATAAATTCTATTCACTGATTTTGTAATTCACTCAATTATTACGATACATTGAAACTGTGCGCTTGTTAGCATGCTCATTGCAAAGGTCGTATCGATTAAACTTGCAATAATTGTCTTATTTCTAATAATTTTTCAATTCAACTGACCTTTTATATGATATGTTTATGATAAAATCTGAGGCCGAGGTAGCCTGGTTGGTAGGGCGTCAGTCTCGTAACCAAAAAGTAGCGAGTTTTGTCCTCGTCTAGGCCAAAGACTGCCTTCTTGGTAATGGCAGTTGGGGCACGTTAAGTAGGTCGTGACTGCAACGTCCTCCAAGTTCCCATAACAAATTTTAACTCTGAGGGCACTGAATCAGGGATGAGTCGGTCTCTGATTTGGATCTGAATTCGGACTTGCGGAAGGATGAATGAGTAGTCCGTTCAAGCAAAATCGTGCTTTCACCTTAACGGTGTTACTTAACAAAGAAAGGCGCACACTTTGCCTTAATTCGAAAGAGCAGCGCTCATTAGGGCTTGGTATAACCAAGTGTCATTAGATCCACTGCCACCACTAAGATCTTAGCAAGTTTGTCAAACGACGGTACGAATTTGTAAAGAGAAATCCTTTTTAACCTTTAACTGGAGACATGAATTTTGTCACACGGCCAGAGACATGAAGTCAAAATGACTCCATTGTTTTCGTTTTTATTTATTTATTTGAAAACAGCATAGAAATTTATTTTAAAAGCACAATACGTTCTAGGAACCATGTAATTACCAAAACTTTTAATATTAAAAACGTTAAATGTGTTAATTTTAAAGGTTGGAAAACATTATCAGAAAAACTCAAAAAAATCTTTTGACAAGCTCTTACTTAGTTTAATAATTATGGGAGGACTCTAAGGTAAATATTCTTTTTAATTTGACAAATAAAAATGAAGATTACAATAAGGGTTACAATGTGAAATAAATTAACTGATGGGATGTGTATTTTTTCAGTCAAAATTTGAGAGACGTTGAAGTCATGACTCTATAAATGGCAAAGAAAGCTTTGAAAAAGAATAGTTCGGTTATACGCAGGAGTTCATATGTAGACTTTTGCCAACATACTGCTGAAAGAAGAACTTTAAAATACTAAGGAAATGATTGTATTTAAGGATAGAAAATCTCTTGATAATCAGTCATTTCGACTCCCTTCCCTAGTTATGGGTTAGAAATGTAAAAAAGAATCATACTCAATAGGCTTCCTGTTATCATCACTAGTACCTCCTTTCCTAAGCCTGAATCCTTTGATATTTGATTCTCTTACACATTCCTTTCAATAATTCTGCTAATAAAATAATTCTACGTGTATAAAAAGGTAATATGAAATACATGTTGTCTTTATAAAATATTAATTAATCTTAATTATTTAATATAATGCATTGTTAATTACACTGAGCTTATTTTGTATCCTACGTGTATTTGTTTGGATTTTATTTTATTTTTTTAAATCTTATCCATCTTCCTTATAATGCTTTTGCAATTATAAAATTTTACAATACTCTAAAATTTTAAACAAATTTGCCAACTTCAAAAGATTTCATTGGTTAATTAATTGTCTTATCCATATTCGATGCCACAATGTAAATGATAATATATTGCTTAATTCAGACGTCTTCTATTTGAATAGTTCGTGAAAAAGAATATCTTGCTAATTGGTATTAAGTTCAATATGAATCACTTTTGAAAAGATTCACTTTTTTATAAATATGCATTTTTATACGCTGTTTTTCGAAGAAAAATGTATGCTTCGTGTGAAGGTCACTGACTTCGCTTACTTTTTCAGAAAAACCTAAATTACCTAAATTAAGGCTTAAACTTTGAGATAGTAAATGTCTTTTTAACAATAGAATTTTTCCTTTTGTTTTTGTACAAAAAAAATCCAGTAGAAAAAACACACAATTTTTAATATAACTTTATTAAAAACTAGCCACCTTTGGTGACCAGCTGGCTCGCTATGAGTAATGGGCTCTAAAATTTTCTATCAAATACTTGTGTTCCCTGTTTCTCTTTATAACGTATCAGCCAAATATATTTAAACTTTAAACTCCAATAGTCAAGTAACTCATATTATTATAAAAGTCCTGCGATTGTTTGTTCATTGCACTATATATCTCTGATTTGCTCTGTCTGATTATCTCTGATCTGATGTGTAGTTGATGTGAAAAATATCGCATATTATATTTATTCCATAACATTTCGCTACCATTTCAACATATGCTGAGTATCATACTTTCCTCAGTATAATTCGCAATAAGAGTAATACCAATAATTGTCTAATGTTTTTAATTTAATCATCCAGTTTGAGTTTTTGTCAAAGTGACGGCAAAGCACTGGTACATAAAATTATAACTGTCAGAGTTTGTATTCATATCATTTCTGTAAATGAATATGTTAAATATCTAATGCAAAGATTTAAATATTGTTGGCAATTTATGATTGGCCATTCTGATTCTTCAGGCCGTATTCATTGGTGCCTTTATAGGGGCACTTACTTTTGGAATGTTAGCAGATACTTTTGGAAGAAAGAGGGTGAGTAAAGTTTATTTTTTATTTTCTGTTTATATTAAATTGTTTTGCACTCAAGCCTACATACAGTAGAATGCAAAGCAATAAACAATGAATGACTAAAAATGATTTAAAGAATTTTTTGATACAAACTTTTTATAATGTTATAAACAACAGAATTTTTTTAATTAATATTTATATTTTTGCCTTGAGATCAGTCATTTCTAAAACCTTCTAACAGATGGAGCCGCAAAAATTCAAAATTTGATATTGTTGTTGATTAGCTGATTATTAAGTACTGAGAATTTTAAAATAGCACACAAATGACATTGATAACACACATGTAAAGAAAATATCAAAAGTGCTGAAGATCAAGAAATGTTTCTATTGTTTTATCTTTAAATGCATAAGGCAAACAATATTGTTTAAAAAGAAAAATCGCCAATCTTTCGAAAATCAAATTTGAACAAAATAAGTTAGAACCGGTTTTTTTCCTGTATTTTTGGAAATATTTGTGTGACTAAGATAGTAATGATTTAGCAATTTTTTGCTTACACAGGTTAAAAAAATTAAGAAAGGTTGTATTTCCCTAAATATTCAATACCAATTATTAAATAAAGTGTCATATTTTATAAAAGTGCATAGGTTCTAATACAGATTCGTTGTAAAATGTTTTTAAAAAATTTTTGCTTTCTTTATAGAGTAAATGCGTCAGTTTACAAAATGTTTCTTCTACATTCATCTAAGCTCACTCAAGATTGTGTACTTTCATTTATAAAATTTGCTGAGATGTGCATATTTTTGATTTACAGGAACTGATCCCAAATTTTGATAAAAGTATTTATTTCAAAAATGCATATGTATTCAATCCCAAAAAGCTGTCATATGTAAATATTTTTCCTAACTAGTACGCTATTCAAACATTATAGCTTTAAAGAACCTTGTTAATCATGCATAATGACATTCACTTTGGTTGCACATTTGTGAAGGATAGAAGAAATTTGAAATGCAACTTGAAGTGATGATTTGGTAAAACATAAACATCCATAGAGGACGCAATAGAATGTCATCAATGAAGTTAGTAGATATTGTAGTGCTTCATTGCTTGTAGAGAAACTTGAAGATTGGTTTTGTTACGCCGATCAATATAAAAATGCAATTTGGAAATTTAGATAGCATGCTTCCAACACTGAAGGTGGGTACACACGAGGCTTATTACTGCGCGCGACAGAAGATCATACCTACTTCCGGAAAATCACGTGACCGCAACGGGACAATGGCAAATAATTGTCCCGTTTGGATAAACATTGTTCGCGTTGTCTCACGAGGACAATACCCGAACAACAGCAGAGAAGCAACAATTGCGGGCAATAATAAGCCTCGTGTGAACCCACCTTAAGGGTAGCTTTCGAAAGACTGTGATGTAAATTTAAAGCCTGTTGTTAATAAAGCTACTTTAAATCTCTAGAACAAATTTGAAGCATTAAAATTTATCTGCTTTGTTTAACTAAACTAATGGTAGTAATTGTGTAATAAAGTCTAGTGTAAAGCTTCTTCAGATTCAAATTTTTTAAAAATACAATTATAATATTATTAACCATGTGTTTATAACGATATCATGTTATTATTAGTTTTAAACATTTATAATCTTTTGATGAATTTGTTAGATTGTGTACGACTTTTTTGTGGGGGAGGAATACTCGTTGTTGCTGTTGTTTACTTATGGCACTTAAAAAGCCAGCTGGCAGTTATCTGTCAAAAATTTAAGCCAAAATGAACGTCTCTTGTTTCCTCAGTAGCGCCAACTAGGGCCAAGAGTACGACTTAGTTACTTCATGCTTCACACATTCGCTTGCACAACCCCTTTTTACAGGAGGGCACATTAACACACCTCACGGACAGAACACAGGAGAAAAAAGCCATGCTCAAACCGGGACTCGAAACCGGGACGCCCAGATCAGGGAGAAGACACGCTACCCTTCTGAGGGAATACTCGTAGTAGTATTAATTCTATTAATGATCTAAATAGTACTGTTTATTTTACCCAAGATTTGCTCTGATTTTGTTGTTTGTTAACTGCTTTTAGAAGTTATTCTACTTGAATGTAAGATCCTGTAATTATTTTAAAGATGAAGGAAGCACATTGCTGTTTTTCACTACAGAACAGTTGAACAGATGCTTTAACTTCGAATTATCAATACAGACAGTACTGATTCAGAAATTTCATCAATTTCATATTTCTAGAGGTAGGTAGGTAGGTAGGTAGTTGAGGTTTAATGGCCCAAAAGCCAAACTTGGCCATACTGCGCCAAGTATATGGTATTATATAAAACTTGAAGTTGTAATGTAATTGAATTTTGAAGTTACTGTAGTTGATGTAAAACACGAATGTAAAATTTAAAAAAATTTATTAACACTGAAGTAAATTTCAGAATCCAAGCAAATAAAATTACAGACAAATATGAAGAAGCATTTAAAACAAGAGTTTTTTTTTCCGAAGATTAAAATGCAAAGACTAAAATTTGCAAATAACTTTATATTTCGAACATTACGAAAAAATTTGTTACAATAAAAGTTGAGAACATAGTAGGAACAGACAAGCAAAAATTAAACATTTTTATACTTTGTTGGAATAATATATTTAAGTTTTTGTTTTGTTGCTTTAGGAGGAGAGGGAGAGGGTGTACTGACGTTTGAAAATGTCTCTTCTAACTCCTCACTAATGTTGTATTCAAGAATGTCTTCCGTAGCACTCGAAGTACTTATTTCCTCACCCGTTTCCAAAACTTCAGTTTTATCATTAGGAATATTAGGAACATGAGAGGTATTTTCATCACTATTTCTAGAAACAACTTGTTTGTTCTGATTACATTGATTCTGTGAATACGCTTAGAAGCCAGATAACAGCCTCGTGACCTTAGTTCTTAACAAACAAACGCAACCTTCGTATAGATCTGTGGCGACCTCTATCTGCAGCAAAAGTCTCTATAACGTTTGGGGCAAACACACTCGTCGCTCACCAAAAAAAATGGGTAAGGCGCATTAGACTCGACAGACAATAAATCGCCACCAAACAACAACAAATATCCTTTGTCTCACATCCGACTCACAGGAGGGAGAGAAATGTGGTGAGTTTATTAGCCAGACAACAACTTCGTTACACGAGTAGTCACTGTAGTCTGAACAGACTGACAATGAGTGGTCTTGTTACTCGGCTACAAACCCCAATGTTGCGAATTCGATCATACGCAATTTAACCGTCACAAGACATTATGTTACATAAGTAATACAAGCTAGTATTAATACTGTATCAGCTGTAATTATATAGATGTCATTATTAAATTCCAATTTATTTTTTTACATAAAATTTCAGAACTAAGAAATTTTGAAGAAGACTGTTTCGATATTCTTTCTTTTCTTTCAAGTCTCTTTGGATGAGTACTCTTCTGTTGTTTGTGATCCTGGTCACGACCGTCCTCTCCACCAAGCTGACCGTCCTGCTCATTTTCAGGTGTCTCTTTGGATTCGCCCTCGGAGGCCTAGTGCAAGTGTGCGTTCATTCACACCTTTTACTCCACGTAATTTTTTTTTGTTCGATCTAATGCCACTTGGTCATACCAAGCCGAATGAGAGTAGCTCTTTCGAATTAAGGCCACATTGTCAACGATCACCGTTAAGGTGAAAGTACGATTTTGCTTGGACATACACGACACAAACCGCTTTAGGGGGCGTTCGAACTCATTCATCCATCCGCAAGTCAGAATTTAGATCCAAATCAGAAACCGACTCATCCCTGATTCGGTAGCCCAGAGGTATAATTTGTTATGGGAACTTGGAGGACTTTGCAGTCTTGACATATTTAATGTCCTCCAACAGCCATTAACCAACACGGTGATCTTTGGCCAAGACGAGGACAGAATTCGTTACCGTTCGGTTACGAGATTGCCACTCTACCAACCAAGCTACAGTGGCCCACATAGGTTTTTGATCCACTATATTAAAGGATTCAAATCAAAAAGTGTATATGATTGATTGAATATCACAATTGAGTCTACACTATCTTTCTAAAGCTGTCCCACCGAACAGTTGATGGGTATCTAATTCAGAATAGATTTAATGAGTCCGAATCGTGATTCTGACAGCAAAATCAAAAATAGATCAAAATGTCGATCTATACATAGTATAAAATGAAATCTCCTGAAAGCATCTGTATATTGGAAGTTTACCAGAATTTTGATGACAAATTGCATGCCCTTAAGTACTGTTTTTTATTATTAATATCAAATTCGTGAGACAACACTTTGTACCGAATTAAGGATTTATTTACAATTATTTACTCATGTCTTATAAGGAAATTTGAATCGCTAGGCACTTCAACAACCAGGTTCACATTGGATCTACTTAAAATACAACAAAGAATACAATCCTACAATTATATCAATAACTCAAGTTCATACCACGCAGAAAGTTACTACCCGTCAGTAATGCTTTGACAATAAAATAAGTATCCATTCCTCATAAGACAAAATTTTTTGCTTCTTTAAATTCATTCATTTTATGTGTCGAGATATTATTATGGGATTAAGGAAGTTCTCAATATACAGAATTTACCTTATCCCAATTTCCAACCTGTGAACGGGGTATGTTGAAAAAAGAATTTAAGTTAATTACCCGGTTAACAGATTAGCGATCGAAATCGATAACATATGATTAATTGCTTTAGATATATAGTAGAAATCAAATACTTTCACGTGAGCCGAAATTGCTTTTCCCTTAATTATTTTATTTTCAAAAAGCTTAGAATTACGTTCATTAGCATTCTTTCATTTCATCCTTTGATAAACATTGAAACATAATTTCTCTCATGTGATTTTAAAGTTATGATAGTAATATTTTCTTCTGTCTAAAATTTTTGGATTCAATGTAATTCTAAAGTACTTGAATTTAAAGGAAAGTTTTATTCTAATTTCAGATTTTTGCTTGTGATAGAATATTACCCTATAAAGGATCGTGGAACAGCCAGTATATATCTCACTGTAAGTACCTAAATAGGATTATGTAAATTTAAAAATTTACCTGTAATCATAAGAATATAGCGAAAATAAATAGCTTTCTTGGCGCTTATTCTTCACACAACATCAGTCTCTCAGTACTAGATTTCAGGCTATAAAAAGGAAATATATAGCCTCTTTCTCACGACCAGAAAAAAAGACAATAGTATTCAAGGTCTCCACTCTATTAGAGATATACATTTCGATCTACTGGTACTCTTATAAATTTTAGAGAACATTTATTTCATGTATGTCGGAAACTATTCTAATGATTTAAATGAAATTTTGTTGTTGTTGTTACTAATGGCACTTTTACAAGCCTTCCGACTGATAGTCAGTGATTCAAACCTAATTTTAGCTTCTCTTGTTTTTCAGTAGTAACAATTTCAAATTATTGAACCAGTCACTTTTATTTCTGTAAATAAGTTTGCCATAGGTACAAAAAGAACGCACATTAATCATTTGTTGTAGTTACTTTTGGAACTTTACAAGCCTGCTGACAGTTATCTGTCAGCTATTTAAGTTAAATGGGCGTCTCTTGTTTGTTTGTTTTTTTTCAGTATCTCTAACTCTGGCCAAGAGTACGACTTAGCTACTTCATGCTTCTTATTCGCTTGCACAACCTCTTTTTACAGAAGGGGCACATTCACACTACTCACAGATTCACAGATAGAACACAGAATAACAACCATGCCCGAACTGGGACGCCCAGATCATGGGAAAGATACGCTGCCCCTATGCCAGAACAACGGCAGATGAAATTTTACATTTAGATAAAGTTTTGCTTTTCAGCTTTATAGGTGTCTTTTCTGAAAAACGCGATATCACATCCAGAAGAAACGAAAAAAATATTAAATTAGTATATTATTACAGTCGTTTCTATCTGCTCTCATGTTAATGATATCATTTAGCGTCATCTCGTGTGCTTTTGTGATACTCGCATTGTTGTCACAGGATGATAACCTATTGATTTCTAAAAGTTTTGAGAAAAAGCCTTAAATGGCATTATTCAAACATTAATGCATTCGTTTCACATCCGGTAACAACAATGTAATCTTCGAGTTAATCAATTCAAATAACATGTTAAACTGAGTCCATTCATGATTTTTTTATTTAAATGACCAGTTCATATGTCGGTAAGATTGAAAAATATTCATATGCAATCAGTGTGGGATTCGTATCTAAATATTTTCAACAAAAATTATGATTCTCATCTAAAGATATATTTAACAATTGTTGATTTATGAGGGGTGATGCGATAAAAGTTTGCAAGCAGCAATATTTGGAAGGTAGAAATTGTGAATGGGAATATTGTTACCCAGAGTGGAGACAGACAGCGCTAGTTGTCTTAGACCAGCCGTTCTGGCAGATAATGTTAACAATGAGACCTGAAGCAACGACAGTAATGGCAAACGTCTACAGAAGAGGTCTCGGAAAGTAGTGTGTCCCATGATATGATTTCTTTGCACCAAGAATGTGCCCCCATCAAACATTCACAGACAAACAAGTAAAGTATATGGGGAGCCAAGCAGTTGAGCAGACAACAGATGGTAAAATGATGTCGTTCCTTTGAAGTGGACGGGGAAATTGCTAGAAACTTTTAGGTGAGAGGGCTAGAGTTACCACACATACAACCACGATTTTGCTCCTTTTGATTATTTGACTCCTTTCTTGACTGTTTGCTTTTCCTGGCATTTAAGTAACACTTTTTCGAAACAAGGTTCATATCAGTAGGTGATATTCAAAAAGGTGCCAAGTACTGGCTCAATAATCAGAGACCTGATTATTACCAAGATGTCTTAAATGAGTCCAGGGGTGTTATAAAGGCCTCCACAGGTATAGCGATTATTTAGAGAAGTGACCGCCACTTATATATTTAATTTTACTTGTAGAATGTGTCTATTGTTTATAAGCAACTTTTTTCTTTGCTTTGTAAACTTTTTTTGATCACCCCTCGTATTTCCAAACTTCTATATTTTTAAACAGACTATGTAAATAAGCATACAATATACAATCGTACTTCTCAAATGGATCTATAATCACCTTATTTACAGTATTAATCCCTTTGTATCATGTGTGCTGAATAGTTTTATAGCTGTTTCCTTTTCCTTTTTCACAGTTTTACTGGAGCGCAGGATCACTACTTCTCATAATAACCGCAAGTTTCATCATGCATATTCTGAGCAGTTGGAGATGGTTGATGATAGTGTGCTCGTTTCCTGTTTTGTGCTTGTTTTTTGCCATTAAGGTATTCTCGACACCATCAGCTTTTATTCTTTCGTGATTTACATTATATTTAACTGAATGCCAAGTAATTTAAATTAAAATCTGCAGTTTGTATAGAAATTTGTAGGAAACTTGCCTTTGAACAAGCCCTCAGTCACGAAGACAGCGATTTAAGCCTATATGGTACGTCTCTTGTTTTAGTAGCGTCAACTAGGGGTAAGAGTACGACTTTGCCTCATTCGCTTCCATAACCCCTTTTTACTGGGAGGCACATTCACACATCTCACAGACAGAACAACCATGCTCGAACCGAGACTCTAACCCTTCGTCTGACGAAGATACACAACCCCTATGGCAGGACACCCGCGTTATATCTTGTAATGATTCTAAAGTGTACCGTAAAGTGTGAAGTGTACTGTTTATACCGTAAAGTGTGAAATATACCGTTTTTATCTTAGAAATCACAAATACGTAACAATTGGGGAAAAAAGAATCAAATTTTGAAGAAATTTTTGCAATATAGGGAGAGTGAATGATAAATAGTATTTGACGATTTGCCATTAGTATTTGGCACAGACCGTGCAATTTTAATGACTTTCGCCAACGACAATGTTGTGATGTTTCGGAGTGAGGGATCGTGAACACCCTCCACGTAATAATTTCGAATAGTTACTTTAAATTGTTCGTTTAGGGAAAGATTAAAACTAATTTAACTAGTTTGGACGAGCTATTCTAACAATGCTCTATCGTCATGAAATTTTTTATAATTATTAGATTCGGACTTTTAAGATATAATTATTAATATAAAATAATATTTAGATTATTTATGAGGGAAAAAGAACTTTGGTGGAGCTATGTTGCACTTGCCTTTTACAATGGGAACAGATTCAACTAAATTGAATTAATTATTTTACAAAAAGTCCAAAACTTTCACTCGTGGTGCTCGTAGTAGCTATGTAAGACCGAAACATGGATAATTTGGAGACTTTAATACACCAAATTGATAACAGAGTTAGTGAATTATCTGCCTTTTATTGATGGAAAATTAATATAGATGTTATCCATTGCAGCCCTAGGATTTTTTCCTAGAGTTCATCCCAGCCGTATCATATGCTAGTTACTGAAGTAATTCGTTACGAATATGGGGTAATTATTCGTGATATTAATTGGTGTGTGTGTGTGTGTGTGTGTGTGTGTGTGTGTCATGAAGAAATTTTTTTCTCACATACCAAGGGGCATTAGATGTTTATTTTGAAAAACTTAAAACTTGTTAATGTTTTGGGTAGAAATGCACCCCCCCCCCAATTTGAAAGCCATGAAATAAAATGGATTTTCAAATAGCTTTGTAGAGTAGAAGCTTGAGCCTAATCGGAAGCCTACTCCATGGAGAAATTAAGCTGTTTTGTTTAACACTCATAGTTGTAGTTTTGGTGAGGGCTGCTTTAATATGTCTATTAAAGCTTAATTAAGAGTTCAAAATTAAACCTAAATGCTGCCAACAGTTTAATTTGGCGATGACTGGAGAAGAAAAATACCTCGAATACTGCTTTCAGATTTAGAGTAAAATGAGAGGGTATCTGAATTAAAATATACCCGAGGCTATCAAATTGAAATTCACCTTTTTTAATGCAGTGGTACCCTGAAAGTGCTAGGTTCTATCTGGTCAGCCATCAGTACAGCCGAGCGGTGAAGCAGTTGGAGCAGATGCTACAGATGAACAAAGTGAAGATACCTCCTGGCCGATTGAAGAAAGTTTCGAGAATAGAAGAAAGAGGAAACCTTCTGTCTCTTCTCAGAAAAGAATACATGGCAACCACTCTGATGCTTTGGTACATATGGTAAGTGGGAGTGATTTGCTTTACAAACATCTGAAAGCAGCAACTGTCACAACGTGGAGGATCTCCTAACAAGTATACGGAAAAGTGATAGGAAAATATTTCTATTTAAATAGCAATGAAGCAAAAAATAATCATTTTCTGATAATCAAATATCGATTGTACGAGGTTTGTAAAAAAATAATGGCAACATAAGTCAGAATGTTACAGAGCATCGGACATGCGCAAACAAGTTATCAAAGTGGTAAGGTGGAGCTATCATTGATTGTAAAATATTTAACTGTCATTTCAGTAGAAATAGTAGTTGCTATTACTTTACTACTAGTTCATGGCATTGAATTCGACAACATCATTTCTACTGCCTTAAATCATGTTTACAAAGAGTGATCAGAGGTCATAGATTAAAAGTGAGGTTTCTCTTAGAAAAATTGTGTTCAAATGTTATTAAGGATTACCTGAAACCTGTGACAAAAATTCGTAACATATAGGATGGTTTTACGGTAGGCCAAAATACTTTATGCTGGTCAGAATAAAACTGCGAATATGCACCACACAAGTTTGTAATCTATTCCTCAACAGCACGTTGACATCCTTAGTCTCCTTTTCATAGATCGGCGCAGGGCTGTCCGGAAATTATACTCTAAAATCGGTCTCGATCTTCTTTTAAAAGGAGTTCCAACAATCGGAGAATCTTCAGGCGATGTTTCCCCAGTTTACTGACAAATTGTCAGTAAACTGGGAAAACATCAAAGCACACTAGAAAAATGCTTGCTAGAGGGGTCAAGGGAGGAACATATGGCTCGCCTTTACATCTTTAACTTTTTAAAAGAACTTTAAGAATAGTTTCACAAACCTGTAATGCTGCTTCCCAGCATGAATAGTGTCACCATAAGAAATACCGTTTTAGATCAGCCCTGTGAGTGCTGATCGGTTGTCGCCTTAATGATCACAGAATTTGGTGAAAAATTTGGTGATCATTTGATGACTTTGGTGACAAAATGGATAATGCTCGGAACTTCAAGAATACATTCATTACGAACCGAGATAAGCCTGATTGGCCTAGAACCTTCTAGCCCTGCCTCCCGAAAATTATATGTCCGCATTCTCAAAGTGCGTGTTATCTTGAACCGAGTCGTGATGAATTGTAGTTGGAGTCGTCAACAACAAATCATCGATAGAATAACGAAGTAACGGCCGAATGAAACTTGTGCTGAGCTGAGCTGTGTGCCTTGTTGTCTATTGTGAAAGCAGCATAGAGTCATGTGTAGAAGTCTTGTGGCAGTGATACAACTAAAGAGAAGAGACAGTGAGCAGTTTCAGCCGTCTAGAGAAACAGTAAAGTTATGCTCCGAGGATCCCCTCTCCCGCTGGATCCTATCTGGTCGTTTTGTGTACTGTTTACGTTACAACCGGAATTCTACCTGTGGGCTACTGTTGTTGTTGTGTGCAGCTGTGTGTTCGTCTCCATTCTGCTGTCGTGTCCCCGTGTAAATAAACATCGTCACTGTTTCTTACTGAGGCCTGCTGATTGTGATCTCACATCTACACCCACTACACTAAGCGAACCCGGGAATCTGTAACAATAAGTTTGTTCAACGCGATATCAGTTTCACATTACTATTTTCACTGGTTATTAAGGGTTAACGTTTCCTTATTAAAATGTTCACCTTGTTAGGAAAAAAGGAGGAAAAATTTGTAGGCTACAGATTAATGAATCAAGAAATTATTCTATCACCCTGCAATATGTTTTCCTTTGTATGGAGCTGATCATAATATGTGTATATCCCGTTTATTTTTTGTTAGCTTTGCTGCTAGTTTTACATATTATGGAATCATCCTCATAACTCCGTATGTGGTGAAAATTGGAAGCCCCAGAGGTGAGTTGTATCAAAGTTTAAAATTTTCGAAAGTAGTATAAAAGTAGTTCAGACGTTAAAGCTAAAATATTCAGACAATGAAAAGAAAAAAAATACAGTTGTAACCAATCGAATGCAGTTTTGTGTTTTTGTGGATTTCAAGAAAGGATAACTAATTTTAAAAATAAATTATAATTTATTTTCATAAACATAAAAATTATTTTAAATTACAGCATTGCATTTCGTAAATATAAGGTTGAGGATGATACATTTTAACAATGAATGAAAAATACTCTGTATTTAATCCAAGTATCATTGGTTTCTGCATCACTCTGGATTTCTAATTTCTAATGATATCCTCCTAAAAACGATTGACGCGAAAAAAAATTTAAAAGAATGAGTTTGTTTCAGCTGCAAAGCAAGAGCATTTAAACCATTTCATCAGAAAACCATTTTCAGCTAAAATCACAGTAGCTCGCCTTTATATCATAAGAAATTAGAAATTTAATAATAGCGACTCAAATTTCGTTACTCAGCAAATACAGAATGTCCCGAGAACGTCTGATGAATATTGAAAATCAAATAATATACAATGGAATTCGATAGAGTTGTATCATCGACAATGAATGCATTCATTGAAATTGATTAACACATAATTATATGTTATAATTGATTGGTATATCTTCAGATTCTGATGCGAGTGATTGGGTAGCATATAAACGTTGATCTTGAGATTCTGAAGCGTTTGAATTTGCAATTCTTAAGCCGGCGGCCTGGCTCAAGTCCTGGTTCGAGATGGTGGTTCTCTATCCTGTGCTCCATCTGTGAAGTATGTGAAAGGGCTTCTTCTCCCCCATAAAAAAGGATTGTGCAGGCGAATGTATGTGAGTGTATGCTATCTTCATATGAGCCAGAAGTCATACTTCTGCCCTCGGGTGCTCAGGTGTCTTTAACCTCTGAAGCTACTACTCAAAACTGACTTAAAATAGTCACATGGCAACACAATTGACTCTTAGACTGCGGTGGCCAGTTGGTAAGGTCTTTGCTCGTGAGCGTAAGGTTGCAGGTTCATGACCCGATTCCACTAAAGAACCGTCGTGTAATAAGGCCTGTTGCATGTTAAATCCGTCAAAGTCAAACGTCCTGGTGTGGTGTGGAGAGGGTTTGACAACTCAGATGCCGTCCATGTCATCTGACCGCGTTCAAAATGACGATATCCATTCCAAAATAACCCCGGTACTGCTTTACAACGGGACGTTAATGTAATGAAACTAAACTTGAAATTTTTAAGAGGTTTGCTTTATTGCTGGCTTGTCGTTCCTCGTTTGTTTGAGAAGTTCGAATTGGCTTATTTTTACGTACTGAGCTGGTAGATTTACTAAGTGGCTAAAGTTGTAAAATCAAAGTATTTTTGTAAAAATTACTGTTCCCATTGGAAAATTTCCCTTCTATTTAACTAACCTAGATCGGCATCGATGATAATAATTCTACTTTGTGTGAGATACACTCTGAATAATATATCCGATTCGTCGCACCCAAAATATTGCGAACGTTGAATGGCAATATTTTATGTAGATGATTATTAACTAATGAAAAGCAAAAACATTATCGCTTACACTAAATATTTTCAATTTCATGTCGCTCGCATTTGATCAGCTTCGATGGTGTGTGTGTGTGTGTGTGTGTGTGTGTGTGTGTGTGTGTGTGTGTGTTTCATATATGTGCGGTTACTTCAGTATGACATGTATCATTTACTGTTTTGTCTTTTGTCGATTTTAAAATAATGTCCAATCATAGAAACATACGTGACGTATTTTTTGAAAATTTTAATGTGTTCGATATAAATGTTAATAATTGCATTATGCTCTATAACAGAGTTTCCCAAACTTTTTTGTGTCGTAGACCCCTTGCCATGTTTTTCCGTATTGAATAGACCCCCTACTTACCTGATATTGATTTCCAGTAAATTTCTAACTGTAGTGAAGTTTACTGTTAAAAACTTAAAGTAAAAACACATGTTAATTTATACATTTATTAATTGAATTTAAATTTATACTACTCAAAATAAAATTTCGTATCTGTTATGTAAAATCTATGTAACATGAAATAAACATAAAATAAACTAACACAAGCAAAAAGTCAATATTTTTAATGAGAAGGATGAGCCTGATGCTTTAACAATAAATTATCAACATTTGGCGTCAATTTTGTAAGGGTTAATCTTAAAGCTCCTCGGCTAATGATGTCCAGTCTGTTTCTTTTATTCGTTAAGAGATTAGTAACAGCGCTAAACCCCTTTTCCACAAATTTTTTACTTCATAAGTACTTTTATGAATAATGTAAATGTTTTGATATTATAAGATAGTATGATGTGAGTAAATAGGTACTATCAATGTATGTGTTGAGATTTACTATCGTGGATCCCCATTTTCATTTCATGGACCCCCAAATTTTTTTTTCGCTGACTTAGACCCCTTGCAGGTTGACATAGACCCCTAGGGGTCGATATAGACCACTTTGGGAATCACTGCTCTATAACTATAACCTCCTCGCAAGTGCAAGCAATAAATTGTCACGATACGGCAAGTCATAAAATACGAAAAAACAAAAACTCATTTTTATATATTAAATTTCAGACATGCTATAAATTTTAATTAAATTAAAATGCTTTCATATATTCTTGTAGTTGTAGCTGAAACTTTTAGAAACTCTACTGATGTATTCACGGCACAAATACCATGTCTGAGGTATTCGTATTTACATTATGTACATCTGTTTTGGACAACGACGTCTGAAATACCAGGTACGCTTTTAATTCTGTACTATTGCTCTGTTCTCAGTAACTCAGTGCTTCGGATGTGTCCAATATTATTTCCACAATAATAAATTGAAGTATACATATTTTTATATTAAAATGTTGCTCTGATTTCTATCATAAATATTTCATATAATCACATTCAGTAATTTAAAATCCTTTAAAAGCTTCAGTTATTTTCCCAGTCAACATTTTGAAGAAATCTTCCACTTCTGTTAACACATTAAAGGCTGGAGTCGTAGCACTACGATTTGATCTGCGTTACGTAGCATACTTTTGTCAAGATCCCCAGCCTTTAATGTGTCAATGTAATATTTTACATACAGAATAATATTTCTTTTTATTTTAATTTTATGCAACATTCGGATAAAAATTTTAGAAATTTCGAAACATTTTTTTTTTTTTTTTTTGCTTTAACAAAGATTTTAAAACATCTTCGAAATCTATTTTCAGAAAAGGGTAGGAAATTATATTATTTAAAATTGTTGTTGGGTTATTAATTTAATTATATTAATTGGGTAATTTAAAGTTAGTCCAAGAGATTTATGGTCATAATGAAGTGTAACAGTTTTCGTCCAAAAATTTCTAAAAACTCTACATGGCTCATTCATTAAGTAGAGTAAATATATTTTTGACAAGATCGGAAATCTGCGAAATTTATGAAACCAGCGGGTGACCGAGCTCCGCTCGGAGAAAACAGGTATCGAAGCTAACTCGAAGATTTAAATTTTCAATTGTGATTTATCAAAACAATACATGCCATAAGAAAATTTGTGAAACCATTGATGAAAAGATAACCGGTTAAAGTGCACCATTGTAAACTATTCTAAACAAAGTTAGAGTTTGGAAAAGGAACTATTCTATACAAAGGTAAAGTAAAGGTAAAGATTGAAATGTGTTGAAGTTCAATATTTTTGACAAATTTATTTAGAAAAACCAAACATATATACATACATAAGAAACATATTATAAACCTATAACAGCATAAACATAAAACTTTATTAGTTCGCCATATTGGCTATAGATGGCAGCACGTTACCGATTGAAAATTTAAGTAGCCATTATGACGAACTAATAAAGTTTGAAAATATCCTATCTGTAACTCCGAACTGCACGACCGTAGCGCTTCAAAACCGGCGTCAATCGATTCCTCGTGGCCAAAAACCCCAGACCCCCAAGTTTACCGGAGTTTATTAATTCTGTGGCGATTTTCGACTTGACAACCATTCCTCGTATTATAGTATTAGATACAAATATTTGAAAATTTGAAAATGATACCACATTAAAATTTTTATGTTTGTCTCTCTCTCTCTCTCTTTTTGTGAATATTTATTTCATAAATAAATCTTATTTGAAAATTGTAAAATAAATACATTAAAATGAAATCTCAACTACTTTTTAAAGAAAGGGATTTATAAATAACTAATTTAGGTTTCTGTTAGATCCTTTTAAAAATTTGATTAAATAAATTCGTGAAACTTACTTAAACATAGGTGGCATCATTTAATTAATGTACGAGAATGAATGAATGAATGAATTTTTACATATAAATGAATGAAACATTTTGTATATAAAGATTTTGTTTTTCAACACTTTCAAAGCTACCGATGAGATATCTCGTTTGTTAGCTACTTTCAATTACAGGTTTCTGTAAGCTAAAATATATCTCTTATGCAAATTTAGATTAGTTGAACTTTCTAATACATATCTGAAGAATATCTTTACTTTTATATTAACTAGTATAAAAGACAAATTTTAACCCACACAAACCCAATTGGAAGTATCTGAAAATCGAGATACCTCGTCGGTAGCGTTAAAAGTGTTAATTTATTGAAACACTAGACGCCTTTGGCGACCAGATGGTTCGCCAAGAGTAATGGGGTCTAAGATATTCAATTAAATACTTATGTGCCTTGCTCTCTTTATAATTTCTCTGCCAGATATATTTAAACTTCGAAAGTCACGTAACACTGATTTACTAAATTAATGATATAGATGTTGCAAACAATCATAGAAACCTTTGTATTGTATTTCTTTTTTCGAAAACATAACATTTAATATTTATTTAATTTCATCCAATCACGTGGTGAATGTTACATTTTTTTTTTTCGATTTAATTTGCAGTCATAGTTAATTTATTATTTAATTTGAACTTCTGTCAGTATGATTTCAACAGTTTACTAAAAGCTATTTTTTTCCCTTTGCTCGTTCATTATTTATTTTAGAAAATGTCACATATTATATTTCTTTTATTTTATCCAGTCACGTGCTAAAAGTTGCATTTGTGTTTTAATAAAGTCAAATCTCGAGTGTTGCTTAAGTCAAAGCGGTACGACTGAATTTTCGAACTCGACTTATTCCTATTCTAATAAGTTATTCATTGCAGCAAGTCAAATCAACATTTTACGTTTTCTATGACAAACACTTTGTTTAGTCAAAGGTTAGAGGTTTCACAAAATAACTGAAGTGATTTTTAATTTTTTCAATTCTTACTATTATATTAGTTCACACTCTCCCTATATATATTTATTTATATATCTTGTTCAAATTTTTGAGCTTTAATAAAACCCCTTTTATCCGTCCACTCAAGTTCAAATACATTTTTCTAAATTTTTCGTAGATAACGCTTGAAGTTAATACAGTTTTTTTTTTTTTTTTTTAAATATTAATTCATTCACCAAATTTAATTAATTTTTAATATTTTAAATAGAGTTTTACCAGTTTGTAAGGAAAATTGAAATCAACAGGTAGTAGCTCCATCGGTAAAATGAGAGAATTTCAGTATTTTTCGTGTTAAGGTAAAGAATGCGAGTTCAATTCTTGCGAAAATCAAAATTTTTTGATAAATTAACTAATTTCCTCATGGGAGAAAAAAAATTCTCTTGTATAAGATATTTAGCAGGATATAAATTTAGGAACAAATACCGTCAGTGCAAAGCGTGTAGATCTCTAGAAAAAAATTCATTTGACCACTTAATATTGAGATTATATATATATACATATTTATATTAATTGTAATTATTTAATAAAAAATAACAAAATAAATTTTTCTTTGTTGACCTAAGTAGGAATTGAATTTATTTATATATATATATATATATATTACTTGTTTATTTACATTGCTCTAATATGATAGACCAATTTCAGGTTTGTTCGTTTTTATCGTTCTTATCGAACGGATGCAGCGCAAGATGCTCCTTTCCTTCTCTTGTATCATTACAGCAGCTTTATTCTTCATGCTGCTCATCAATACCTCTGAGTAAGCAGATGCTTCTTATCAAAGCCTTTTCTAATGCCACATAGTCAGTAATACAGTTCAAGTAATGCAGATGCAATTTAATGTAAGCAAATGCATAGAAATGTGAAACTGTACTGTGTTAAAGTAACATTAAGTAACTGTTCTGTATTATATTATTATGCACTATATTATTTCATATACATTATAGTCATTATATTATTATGCACTGTATTATTTCATATACATTATATTCCTTATATGATTATACATTATATTATTTCATATACATTATATTATTTCGTTTTATTCGACTAATTGTTTTTCCAGTGCAATTGTCTTGTACGCCATCCTGTTTTTTGTTAGAGCGTCCGCTCAAGCCTCCTGCATGTTGTCCCTCCTCATGATGTCCGAGGTAAGCACACACGAGCAGGGGTCGACCCGTCCAATAAGGCTGCAGCATTTCCTTAATTTTTAAGTTATATTTTCTTTTCTTATCAAATTTGATCGTTTTTCCACACACAGTATTCGATGCTTTTTGTACTCTGAAAGCACATTGCACAATACTGTGTGATATTGTGCAATATTGTATTATAGTAGTCAATATTCAACAGTATTATACAATATAAAGAATACCATTCAATATTATATAATACCAGCTGTAACACCCGGCGCGTTGCTGCAGCAGAAGAAACAATCTAGGAAAAATTGTTTGGAATTTGAAATTGATTAAGAATGATAGGAAGAATATTTATTTTTTGTCGACAATGAATACTTTCATTGAAATTGAAGGATATATAAAGGAGAAGCATGAATAGTATTTATTCTATTCTGCAAACGAATATTCATTTTTATGTTTTAGATTTGTGTATTCTTTTAGAATTGTAAAGCTTGGTGTTCTTTCGGAATAATAATAAAAGAAACAATTTATTGTATCTCGTAATTCGTTTAATATTCTTTCAGAATTCTCAAATTTAGTTTCAGAAAATGTGATTAAAATATTTTCTTTTAATATTGATTAAACACGGAAAATATATTTATTACATAAATTTGATGTTATAGTTGGATTAATAAGTTTTTTTAAAAAACTCATTAATTAAATAAATAAAACTTATTAATAAAACTTAAAACTAATTAAACTTATTAATTAAAAACATGTTTTTTTTTTTTCAAAAAAAACTTATGCTAAAATTTTTGTACTCTAATATTTTGCAAAAAACACTAAAATTTTATTAAAATTTTAATTAAAATTTGAATTTTATAGTATTGGTTACCCTAAAACTTTATCGCATATTCTCTAACAAGGCTGTTATCTTAGAGCATTTACGTACAATAGCTGCGAAATATTTACCACTGCCTTGAATTTAGTATCTTTACTGAATCTGATATGTCTCCTTAGCGAGTTATTAGGCGATTAATCCATGGTTAAAAGATGCGATAAATATATCCGAAAATAATTTTTATATATTAGATCATTGTACTATGCCTATAACCATCACGAAAATGCAAGTAATAAGTATTCAAAGTTTTATCGTAATCGGATGAGCGGCACAGCAGCACATCAGAGACATACAGAAAACATTTATTTTTATTTATACAGATATGTGTGAACCGCTAGGTTAACCCGACGATAAACGAAAATAGGGAAAGTGATGAAAATCTATAAATAAGACAGGAAAAGAAACAATGGCAAGAAACAGAAAATCCATTTATACTAGCAGCACCCGCACAGCGTTGCACGTAGCATAGCATCCAAGAGGAAAAAATAGCTTTCAACTTAAGTCTAGCCTACACCAGGTATGACATGGGCATGTCACTCAACATCAAACAGATATAAAAAGATATTTAGAAATCATCAAAATTAACTACAAAACCATTTTTATAGTACACATTGAGAAATACTGTAAGGGTAAGCCTTGATATACCATCAGTTGGAGCCTTGCTAGTTGAATTTCTCACTGGCGCTTTGTTTGGGGTTACATTGCCACCATTTTTTTATGTTAATGCAATTCAATCTTTCCTCTTCATTTCGTTTCATTTTTTTTCCTGATATACATATTCCTTCTGCTTACTTTCATTATTTTAGATTAAAAAATTTTTGCGTCCATTTTATTGCATTTATTGATTTTTTTCTATATTTCTATTAATTTTTTGCAGCATTCCTCGGAACATCACGATTAGTCGTTAGCCCCATATTCAGCCATTTCGCTAAATTTTGGCGATAAAATATTTTTTGGGAAAAATGACTGTACATCGTAACTGTTCCATATTTAGACTGTTAAAAAAATTTTAATATGTTCATAGACCAAACAATTCAGTAAAAATATACAAAAGAAAAGCTGTTTCAAAATTTAAAAATGCACAAATAAGTCATTGTATCCACTGTTTCACACTTGTGGTATCAACTCTGTATAATCAGATATAAACATAAATTTCAGCTTGCTTCATAATATTTCTTTGAAAACTATATCGTTTTTACTTCAGGCGCTAAGACAAAAGAGACAACCAGCCAAATAGTAGACTTCGCCGTGTATTTTAAATGTTGGTATAAAGTAGTGTTTATTCACCTGTCTTTGGAAGACATTGTCCTGAAGTCATTAGAAAGGTATTATTGTACTGATGTACGTTCTTCGTAAATTCTTTGGAAATAGTATGTCCATTTTTAAGAAGTGAATGCAATGGTTCAGGAAAGGGAAGACTTCTAATTTTATTTTCCCTTGTAAACAACACATGACTTTTGATTCATCTTTCCAATTTAAAATTGAACAATATGGACAGACTATAGGCATTGCTCCTATTAAAATCATGGCATCATTTCTGTAATTCAAGTCGGAGTACTCCTTTTTGGACCAAATATCAGAAATGTTTGTTTTATCATTACTTATCATCAGTCTAAAATTTAAATGTCTTTCTCTATCAGCAAACAAGCGAGATTCATTCTGTCTCTGTAATTCAATTGCAGGGCGATTTACAGAGTCGATGAACAAAAAACTCTCTTTTCCTAAATGTGAACATTCTTTCTCTGATATTCGCTAACCGAACGTTTCATTTCTTTTACATTTTCATTATCACACAACAAACGAAGCGTTTTGGTATTCAATGTGTTCCGGCCAAAATTGGGTTTCCTTTTTTTTTTGGGGGGGGGGGGAGGCATGATGAGATTTGAATCGCTGTTTAAAATCGGACGTAAAATGTTTCTCATGTGCATATCACAGCTCTTGCAATTTGGCATGCGCAGTTTTAGGTTTTCACACATACGCGGATAAGTGAAATGTAGCGCGAATCGTAGTAGGAAAATAATTAAAATCGTAATTATAGAACTCCATTTTTTATTTTGATATTACTTCAATATATTAAAGCCTTCCCCAACAAATGCTTTACAAAATGGTACAAATATCTCCAATATCAGTTAAGTATTTCTCGATTTTATCTGGTTCAAACGTACCAATGTTTTCAGGAGACTTCATTTTACACTATGCGTAGGTGATTTATTGATTTCGAAACCAAAAACCAATCTTTCTACTTTTGAATTTGGAAACACTGGGATGGCAGTTAGATCAGCTTCAGACTAGAACGGAACAATTTCTCCCTTCCTTTTTTGCTTTAACTTCCATTCAAAGCTTGCCTTCGTTCTTTCAGGTGCGTGGGGGAAGAAGAAGTCGGAACTCTGTAATCGATAAGACAAACACTCTTTGCAGTAAAACGTGGAATGGCAAATATAGAGAGTCATGGCAATAAGAAGCTCATTAGTTGTTCGTTAAATAAAAGAAAAGGATATAAATATGTAACACAGGGTTAAAGGAAAATTGATTTTTTGTTTGATTTCCCAGTAGAGTAACAAGTATAACATTTGATATTTTAAATTTATCGATCTATTGATATTTGGTCATTATTAATCAAAACAGCAACAACGCACATACAAAGTATGGGTTATCATTACTATTAAATCTACTAATCAATAACTTAAAATCTCTTAATGGTTCAACAATGACACAACACCAAAATGACATGAAACATGAATATTAAAGGTCGTATGAAAAATGATAGATAATATTGCAATTAGAGTGCCGTATCAACAACGAATCTTTAATATAATCTAAATTTAGCGCTTTACAGGTTCGATGTTCGAATCGGTAAACCTTTATTTTGCTATTTATTCAACTGTGTTTTTGCATAATTAGGAATTTGTATTTCATTACGGTCGGGTTGTTTATATGGTATATCCTTTGCTTTTAGAATTTATTGTCAGTGATTTCGCTGCAGCATTCAAACTTTGCATTTGCGATAGCATGTTGTATGGAAAATGTTTTGTTAGTAGTTTATACGATCCCATCTTGAAACTTGTCGAAGGAATTTCGTAATACTCTAGATAATACAATCATTTTCCTGAACTTATGTATACTCATGTATTCTCCAGATCTATCCAACCACAATGCGGGCCATCAGCTTTGGCTCAGCATCAGCATTTGCCGTATTAGGAGGTGCCATGGTGCCATTTGTCATTCAGGTACATTATTTTACAAATAATTCATTGATCTCGTAACAATGAAGAGATAAAAATTAAACCAAACTAATATGCGGATGGATGCACAAGTATTGCAGTACCAGTTGCTATTGGTACCAGTGTCATAGCTACTGATAGGGGCAACACAATATCAATAGCCAATTTTGAGAAATTCAGAGAACGTAATGCGTATTATAAAACTCAGTAATCAGTATTAGTGCATCTATTTCACTTTGTAAAAAGAAAAGAAAAATGTGAAAAAAGATATTTTGAATGGACAGCATTTGATTTCACTATGTCATCATTTGGCATATAACAGACTAATAATATCGACAGTAAGCTTTAATTGTCTTTTGCGGTCAGTCATTTTTTTTTACTTTGATTTAAACAAAAGTGCAATTTCGATCGACTGAAATACTAAATGTAAATGTTAAATGCCGTGATTGTTAATGTGTAGACTAGCGCCGAACTTTTTACTTATTGTGTTGTTACTAGTAGTATGCGATTATGTAAACTACATTTTTCTGATATAAATCGAATATTATATCATAATATTGCACAGCGTCACTTAAAAATTGAAGAAAAAAAACCACGTTGATTGTGAGTCACCGACTTTGGAAGTATAGTCCTGTAACGCCAAACGGGTTACAGGACAATCTCCACAGAGAAAAAGCTGGCGAATGCTGCAGGTTGTTGTTGATTTTTGTTTTTTGTTTTTTTGAACTTTTTTTTTTCACTTCCTATTCTGTCTCATTTTTTAAATGGGATTTTTACAAATATATAAGCATGAGATGAAAATTTCCCATATTTAAACTAATAAAAATTATACAGATCTTCATGTCTTGAAATATTAATCAATTGCAGGCTTTGGTTATACCATATCCTATTCCCACGACCTCTACAACTGGTTCTCTCATCCTACTGGCTGGAATTATAGCGGCCTGTTTACCAAGAGATACAAAGGATACACGAATAGAGGTGAGCACCTTAAGAATACCGAATCGGATTCATTTTCAACACGTACTTACATTATAGGTTCCTTTTGCGGTATGAGTGAAACGAAAATTACTACGTCAACATTATATGGTAACACCTGGAGAAAAATTTCTTCTAATTATTGTTATACAAGGTAGCTATGAATAGGTGAGGTATTTGGAACTCAATTGTTAAAAAATGTATTCAATCAAATATAATCAAATTTAGTCCACATACTAATGCAACTAAAATACTTCATTTACGAAAAAAAAGAAGAAAAAAAACAGTTTACCGTTTGTTAACACAATATGGCCACCATACAAATAGTAGAATCTGTTAACTACGAAGTGATTTTTAGAAATCACAATTTCCTTATCTTTTGCTCATACTTATTTTTCATTCCATAATTTGAGTTGCTTATTTTTTTCACAGATAATTACTTATTTAAGCATTTCCTAGGAAGTGGTCATCATGTTCTTCGGAGGTTTCTATAACTTTTGGTGGTGGGACTAACTGAAGACTGTGTTTTAGAAAGGGGACGTGTATAAATTAGTCACTTTGAAGGATTGCATAGCGCTGGAAATCAGACAAATGTGCAATGAGGTGTTGGTTTCTGAGGTAGAGCATGTAATCCAAAGAATACATTTTAACATAAGAAAAACTGAGAGATACATTCATTTAATCTCATATATACACGATACTGAAGGTCATAAGGTCTCGGTTTGTGAGGGTTTAAGGTTCGAGGCCCGATTCCATCGAAGCATCGTCGTGTAAAGGGGTCTGTTGCACGCCAAATACGTCAGGCCGAGTATCCTTCCATTGGTGTGGTGTGCTGTGGAAAGGGGGTTGCAAGTTCAGGTGTCGTTCTCATCATCTGACAGCGGTTCAAAATCATAAGGTCCGTTTCAAAATATCCCTAATTTTACTTTAAAACGGGACGTTGATATAACTAAAACAAACCTCGATGTTGAAATAAAATTTATAGTAGTGATTGTAGTTTCTCTATAATTATTTTAAGTAAGTGACTAGGTCGCATGTAGAGAACTATGCTGTAATTATAGCGAAAATTGCTTTTTTTGCATAAATTTAAAAGTTAGATTAATAAGTACACAAAATTTGGTTACATTGCGGATAAATATCTTTAGTATCGTTCTCTATACATCTCAAGTTACTCCATAACTATCTTCATCTAAAACATTTCTGCGACAGCCTCAAAGTTTTGTTTGTAGACATTAAGACACTATATTACATCTATGTTTAATTACAGGATCTCAGCAGCAATTATCAATACCACGGTACTTCAAAAGCTGGACAGTGACACTAAGATGAAAGAATGCTCCATTTTAACTCCTGTTCTATAAGCAGAAACTCCAATATTATCTAAAAATTTAGGGTAGATATTAACTGCAAATGTGTATCAGAAGGTTCAGACACAATCAACAAGGTCCAGCGCAAATGCAAAAGTATTTATTTTTAAAGTTTTTAAAAATATCTTCAAGTTGTAATTCTGAATTCTCCTTGGAATGATGTATAGATATTTTTTCATAAAATAATTGTCACAATCATCCGTACGATTTTATTAAAATGCTTTTTTAAATCAATCAAAGATATGGTATTTTGCTTTCTGAATTAATAAATAATTGTTGTGGGTCTAATGCCACTTGCTCATACCAAGCCCGAATGAGTGGAGCTCTTAAGGCAGAGGTGGGCGCCTTTCGTTGTTAACGAGCACCGTTAAGGTGAAAGTACGACTTTGCTCGAACACACACAGCACGGCACTTTTTAGGGGGCGGTCGAACTCATTCATACACTCATTCATCCATCGGCAAATCAAAATTTAGATCCAAATCAAAGACCGACCCATCCCTGATTCAGTATCCCCACAGGTATAATTTGTGATGGGAACTTGGAGGATTTTGCAGTCACGACCAATTGAACGTGCCCCAACTGCCATTAGCCAACACAGCGGCCTTTGGCCGAGACGAGAGCAGAGCTCGTTACCTTTTGGTTGCGAGACTGATACTCTACCAACCAGGCTAGAAATAATAGCTAAATAATGACAGATCTAAATAAACGAATAGAATAGGCACAAAAAAGAGGGATATTCTTGCAAACTGGAATCAACATAATTCAAAACAAATCCGCCATTATAGTATTAATAAATACTTAGAACTTAATGTTTCATAACTCCTTACAAAATAAAAAAATTTAATTGCAAATAACAGGAAGCCTCAGGCAAGCAAACTATTTAAAGCAGACTACTATGTACAGCATCAGAATATACAGTTAAACTTCTAACGTTGTTCTTCTCTATAACCACTTCTGTTTCCTAAGTAATAGTAGGTTTTAGTACATTGGCATTAGGTTGAAATCGCACCTAATGATTGCTATTCGAACCTATACAAACAAAACGGGTTGGTCTCTCTTTCGTCTGACACATTCGCTGCCACTGCCCCGCCTATGCATTACAAATAATATGTAATTGTACCAAACCCTCTATGTTATTAGATGACACCTCCTCTACAACAGTTAAAAGATAACAAAGAAGGGGTCACCTGATTAGATAGATGGTCCTGATATAAGGCGAGGGTAGTGGCAGTGAATGTGTTAAATGAAATATTCCCGTTTCTTCATCTTTTCATTCGGCTTTTAAGAGATGGAAGGAAACAAAAATACATACATTGAGAATCAACATCGAAAATAAAATTCATTGTACCAGTCTCAGTGTGAAGAGAAAAATTTAAGCAGCCAAGGTTATTTAATTCAAAGTAAGGAATCAGAAGTCACTGGTGTGGAGAGGGTAATTGAGCCCGATGCTTCTTGACGATTTTATTCTCTTCCTTCATAGTAGCTTACAAATACTGAACAATATTGTATGGCATTGATCAATATTCGCAATATTGTGGAATATTGAATAATATCATATAATATCCCACAAAATTGGGCAACAAGCTGTGCTACCTAGGCTATAATCATAGATGACATAATTTAAATAGAAACGAGAATAGTATTTATAAGGATCTGTCCATGACATGAAACACTTTATTCCTTCCAATAGTCCAGCGGTTTCAGAAGATTGAATTGTGGAAGGGAGAAAAAGCACCGTAGTTAGGATTAGGTAATTAGTGGACAGTCAATTTCAAGCAATCGCTCGAAAGCTTTTTAAGTCGATTTTTGTCACCAGATGTCACTGAATGGAACTCGATCGGCGTGATTTGTTTATTTTGCTTCCCTGTGTTGTGATGGTAGGAATTAAAGTCACAAAGACACATCCCGACGACCTGTGCATGTTTGAAGACAGGCACGTTTTCCCCTTTCTTGTACTTTTCCGAGATCCTTTTACGTCGGTTCATTTTACCGACAATTTGTGGGAAGCTCCAGACTGACGTCTACAGGCACGGGTGATCCAACAATGGGTCAATTGATAGATTTATGACCAAATCCGTAAGGTCATGGGTCATCAGAGCGTGGCTTTGCAAGTATGCGCTCAGAAAGCATTTTTTAACAAGCATAATTTCTTTTAAGAGTTTAATGTTCTTAGAATAAGAGATGCGTTATAGCTGAGCACGAGAATTATCGCTCATACATAGAGATAATGGCAGAAGTTTTGCGTATAACGCAGCTTGTAATCATATATGGATAATTTCGGTCTCACTTGAATGAGTTTTCTATTGCAATAGTAAACAGCTTAATATTCGTTTGCAAAATAAATATAAAGCTCAATATGGTGGCGGTTTATTCCGTAATAGTGCGCAAGCAGTAAATTTCATAGTGTTTTCGAAACAAAAGTTATATTAGAGAAATTTTATTTGTCCTTCTTTTGTTTATTTATTTCAGAGCAAAACAATTTATTTCTTTTTCTTTAATAGAGAGCATCCATTCGAAAAGACGTCCGATTTGCACATACTACGTTTTTGCGTGTTATTGCAACGCAATTTTGGAGAAAGACGTGAATTTTAGTTTTTAAAAAGAAAATAATGTATGTAAAAAAATCAAAATTCTAGAATAATTAGAAAAATTATTCAATCTAAAAATTAAATAAAATTATTTAATCAATAAAAAATATTTAATCACATCATTTCATCTTATTTCAATTTAACTTAGGTATTTATTATTGATAGCTAGCTGGTACCCACCGCGTTACTGCCGCAAAAGAAATAATTCTTTTGAAATTTGCGCTTTGAAAAATATCGTTTGAAATAGCTTTTTTTTATTTAATTATGAAGGATGTTTACTTTCTTAGCAATAATGAATACATTCATTAAAATTGCACGATACAAAAGGAGAAATATAAATTAAAAAATTCTTTTTATTTACTTTATTATTCAATTACTTTAAAGTACATTTATTTATTTTTTTGTCGTCTTTACCAAAAACAAATTTCTTGTTTGTTCGACTCGTGAGCATCCAAAATACGACTGGCCCAGTGGAAAACATGGTTCTAGGTTCAAACTGCACTTGAAGTGACTGACCTTGTGCTTTTTTGATGGTCATCGAGAATGCAAATCGAGTGAGAAACTGCAGTCGTTTGAAATCAAAACGCATGTCGGTGGGAATAATGGGTATGCATGAAATGAGCACATCTTCTCCGTTCGACTTAACGTTTAGAGTTGTGAACTTTTTGCTGAACTAATGGCGATTTTCTTTGCTTTAAAGAGGATTTCGCTCTCCTCTCAATATCAGTGCTGTATATATACGGACAGCATGAGTTCTTTAGAAACACTCCATCATTTGAATTTTCATACTCATCCTATCACTATTAGAATTTTGGAGCTTTTGCAGACTCTCCAACTTCAGGGTTATAGCATTTTACTCTGCTGGATCCCTGCTCATGTTGGAATTGAAGGGAATGAAGAGGCAGATCACACTGCTAAAACGGCCTCTTCCTTCCTACAATGCGAACTCCCTTGTCGAACTATTCATATATCTTTTATAAAATATATTCTTTCTCTCTGGCAGGTGACATGGGATCAACAAAATCGAAATAAATTGCATCTTACTAAGCCATTTATTGGATTGTGGCCAGTTTTGCCTGTACGAGGGGCGGATGTCATTCTGACCCGCCTCCGTATAGGGCACACTCGACTTACAAATATCTGCTATTTGGAGAGAAAGCTCCAAAGTGTTCCACATGCCATACGGAACTAACTGCTTATCATATTTTAATAGAATGTATGAACTATAATTTATATCGCTCTCGCTACTTTAATTCATCTCGGGTAACTCTTTCAGCTTTGCTGGGAGAAAAACACCATCCAAATATTTTTAACTTTTTAAAAGACATTGGCCTTTTAACGAACATTTAACTATTTTAAGGACGTTTGGAATTTTATTATTTAAATCTTTTATATTTCAGCTGTTTTGTACTATAACTTGTTCAGTAATTGAATTTTAAGAATATTTTTATCACATGTATGGCGCAGTATAGCAAAGAATGGCTCTTGTGCCAAAAAAATTCAAAACAACCAACCAACAAGCCTCGACTCTTGCTGCATGTAGGTCTTCCGATTCTGATACACGTGATCGGTTAGCACAAAGATATCTTTCAATTCTTGCCGCATGTTGAGCTTGAAACTCTGAAGCACATGAATTTGCAATTCGCCAACGATCTGCTTCATTGCTCGTTTGTCACTACTCGTTTGTCACTACTCGTTTGATTGAGAAGCTTGAATCCCTTTATTTCGTTTAGACGAAATAAATGAGGTACATTTGCGAGACATATTTTTTGAAGGAGCAATTAACTTGATATACGCTTGTATAACCGAAATATCGTAAGTCGATTCACTGAATAAACAAACAAATTGCTGTTTGCACTAGAAAACTTACCTTAATACAACTAACTAAGACATAACTATATATATAATTTACCTTGATCGGCACCGATAATAATGATTATATTTTGTATATGTGTTTTGTATTGTGCATGTTAAATGACAATTTTTTGCGTAGATAACAATTCAATAACGAAATATATAAGTATCGATTTCCTTTTGCTCACATTGATTGGCATCAATGATGCCTGTATTTTGTTTGGTATGTATGAGATTAACTCAGAATGACATGCACTGTTTGCTGTCGTCTTTTTACCATTTTTTTAAAATTATTTATAATAAAGTTAAGTGTGTGTGTTGGCGATCTACAGGCCAGCCCGCTTAATCTAGTCCGAAAGTTGGCACATTTATACCTTACCATTAAGGTTTGAAATATGCCTCTCACAGCGGTTTTTATTATTATTATTATTTTACTGCATACTCAAAAAAATACTTGCACTATAAAATTGATTTTTTACATCATAATGAATTAAAAAAAATAGTTCTAATATTTATACTAATTTTGACTATTCTAATGTTTTATTCACTTTTATTAACCCTCAAGAGAAGCACTGGGTATGGGATACCCAGGTGTAAATTAAAAATATTTCTCCTTCAGAAATGGTTACAATGAGAAGGTGACTTTGCCTAGGGGAAAAATCTCTACTATCCCCACTACAGATTCCCCACCATAGTTATCTTGAGATGTGAATACGGACTAAAATATAGGCGGCCGTAGTCAGTCTATGGGTATGCGCTACCCAGTGCTGTTGTAGCGTCAGTATTTTGTTATTTTATCTGACTCAACGTTTTGCATAAAATTAATAAGTAGTAATAAAACGATAACTCGGAATGATTATATTTTAGATCTATCTTTATCTCTTATTAAGCCATTTTTGATAAGAAGACTTCAACTGCCTACTTTACAAACGACATTACGCTCACAAATAGAAGCTTTCCTAGATTATAAAGATTTACCTGAAACAGAAGACCCTAGAGATTTGATAGCTGACAATAAACTAGAAAAATATAAGCGATGTGGATTTTGTCCCAGTTCATTAGACCGAAAAACATGTTATAAGTGTTTAAAATGTGATATTCCAATGTGTAAAGAACATACAGCCAAAATTTGTGAAAAATGTAGCTTGAAGTTATATTCTTAATTTTTTGTAGCATCAATCCATTTAAAATATAAGTTTTATAAAGTAATTTAAATGTTTGTATTAATAAAAGAATAATGAATCCATATTTTTTAATTAAGTAATATCCTTCTAAAAACACTGAACTTTACCTAACTAAATAAATATCTTTTATCAATTACAGTTAAATGACGAAATAACTATCTAAAAGTACATTTAATTCCCTTTCAAATGCCGTCGGGAAAAATTTTTTATCTATAAATTCTGCCTAGATATGGTAATTTGAATAAAACACCTCATTTTAAGGGTTTATGTTGATTTTTTTCTATATTATTCAAGATAATATTTTCTTTATGACAATTCTATGGATATATTCTTAGTCTACACTGTCTAAGCTTTAAAATTAAAAAAAAACAAAATTCTATATCGGACAATTTGATCGAAAGATATTATTAATCAAAGACACGCGGGTATGGCATACCCAGTGCTTCTGGATCGCGCAGCAGCGATAGTGCTTCTCTTGAGGGTTAATATTTTCTCAATGCTAACTAATGCAGCATTCATTTTTAAAAAATCATACTTTTATCACTCATAAAAAATATTTTAATAAATATATCATATTTTACAAAACATTAAATTATAACTAATACCATTAAGAACTACATACATTTATTTACATGTAAAATAGTTATCACACCCATATTTCCTTAAATATATGAACAAACACAAAAATTGTACAAAACTGCACAGTACAAGTTAAATACTGAGCAAATAAAGGTAAAAAATAAAACAGTCCTCTTTTGATTATAGGTTATATTTCATATATTGTATTATATATATATATATATATTATTCAAATATCAAATAAATTTTACTTTTCAAAATTCACAAATTTGATTTATGTTTGATTATAGTATTTACCTCGCAACTGCCACAATTAGTTGACAACTATATTGAGTAGAAAATAACATAATATTTACAATATTGTCCTTAAAAATAAATTCATTAGCTTCATAATAAAATCAATAAAGCAACATTCTTAGCACAGCTAAAACAGCAATCTTTTCTTAGTTAAAATTAATAAAGCAATGGAGAAACACACAAGAATAACAATCCAAGCAACTTACACTATAAACTGCTTTAAAATATTCTGTCAAATTTAGATAAAATCATCTTTAAAATGTATCAATAGAATGTAAAATAGGGTTTTCTTTTATTTCAACTGTTACAAAATGAATGCCATAATGATAGAACTGCTACTATTATCCAAATATACTTTTAAAGAGGAAAAAAAATCATTTATCATTTAGTTTAATAATGTACAACAAAAATTAAGAAACTCTTCATTCAAATGAGCTTTTATTAAACAATCATAGAAGATTTGAGAATTATAAAAAAAATTTAATTTGAAGTCACTAAACAATGAAATATAGCTACATAAGTATTATACTTCTTTCACAACACATAATAATTTAACAAAAACTGAAAAAAGATGACAGGATAGATGCATTAAAATTAAGTATGCTTTTTTTAAGCTCAAAAATTAATGCATATATTCTTCAATATTTGCATATTGTTACAGTAAAAACCCTCCACATTTTACATACAATTTTTTTTAAAAAAATTACATTTCTTTTTCAAATGACAATAAAAAAATGAATAAATTTGCAAACATTTCTCTTCTTTTAACTTTGTCATAATACTGATTGAGCATAAATATTCTATTCTATAACAATCTAAGTCAAAAATAGCATTTGACAGAGAGTTTGATGAAAAATACACTTGCTGTCAATAAAACTGAAACTAATTTACAGCTAATATTTTTCAAGCTTTCAATGCATACAAGACAATAACAGGAAGGCACAAGTTTAATGAAGGCAATATTAAAAATTTATATCTCACTTTCAAACTAAATACATAAAAGAACTTCATTCATAAAAAATATTTAATACATGTGCATCTAAATTTATTAAAATCTAATATTATTATTTAATTAGAAAATTTCAGCAAGAATAAGTAAATTATTACATAAGGAAAGTTTTTAAAACATAGAATGAGATATTTTTTACAGAAAATAGTAATGATAATAGAAAAAATTTAAATCTTACAAAAATAATCAAATAAGTTTTAAACTGTGATGCTTCGCAAAACATTTAATATTAAAATTCTAATAAAGATAAATAATTTTTAGAGTTACAAATTTAAAAAAGCAATTTTTTGAATTGTATAGTTAATAATATTTATAAACCAAAGTCCAATATTATCTTTAAATTCAACCAAAAGAATAAAATTTTCCAATACTAAGTAAATTAGCAAAATTACACTGGAAATCAAAACTAGAATATTATTCATCTAAATATTACAATCAAAAAAAAATACATATGAAAAAAAATCAAAAAAATACAATAAAAAAGATACAAAAAATTGCATCCTCATAATGAATACAATAAATAATAATAAGTACTTGAAAAACTATTTCATTACAGAATATATAAATAAAAAGTATTATCTTTATAATGAATGTATATATACAGTAAGTACAGGAAAAATTTGCTTCATTGCAGAATACATCAAATAATTGTATTAAAAAATATTTCAATCAAATTAAACTTTCCTTAAAAATTGCATTCAGAAAAGAATTCATCTTTTACAATTGAGAGTAAAAAAACAATCAGATAAAAGCTAAAAATCATAAATTATTAAATATGAAATATACTTCACCTGTAATATTAGTAAAAATACGTTATTGAGTACTAATTACCAAAAGAAACTTTTGTATAAATCTAATCTTTTACATATAACACATATATTTACTATATTATATATATATATATAGTAATGACCAATAGCAAGAAGCAAAATTTATTTACAGTTTATTCTAATCACAAATGACAGATATTTGCTTTAATTTTTTTATTTAATAAAATTCTGTACACTATTTTAAAATTCTTCAAAATGTTAAGTTTTCTATTTCCTTTAATTATCATTTCAGTACGTAAGAAACATCTTAAACATTGAAAGTTATTAAGATTTTATTATTTTTTTTAAAATTTTCAATGTATGTGATTTCAAAATAAAAATAAAAAGTTAATCCTCTTTATGAAACTGGCCCTTTATTCTATTTTTCAATTTCATATAATCATCACTCATATAATTTTCAACTAGCATCTTGTACCAATTCAATGCTAAATAAAAAAATTTAAAGGATTTTTTGGCACCATCTTACTAGAATACATTTGTACAATTTTGTATCAGTAATATAAAATAAATATATCTATCAATATATGTAGAATATATGCATTTAAAATGCATAGCACATATATGATCATAATAAAAATGATTTGCCCTATCATCAAGATAGAAATGTATTTGATGGATTACAGTTAATTTCACTATATGACAAAATATATTAAATTGATTTTAAAAAATTTAGCATTTAACATTTTAATGTAATTATTATTTTCACAGATTGAGAAAGACATTTGATAGTTAATATTCAAATGTTAATGAATTTATCTCAAAGAATATATAAATCAATATGCAAAAGTGTACCTCTCTGCTGCTAACCTACAAATATTTATATGATTCATAAGCTACGAATATCAGAAATCAAAATATGGAAACAATGAAACTTTGAATTAATTTGTAGTCTAGTAAACATTTTTCTTGTTATTGTTGAGCTACCCTAAAAACTTTATACAAAAAAATTGATGGCATATTATTTTATATAAATACAGTGAAATAATTTAGAACATATTAGGTTACATACAACAATGAAATTTAATACTTTGAACATGAAACTTTTCAGAGAATGTTTTTAATTTTCACATCACACAGATTAATATTTCACATGTACAAATTACTTTTTTAAACATGAAAAAAAGCACTGAAATTTATAAATATGTAATTTTATTCAAAATAAATAATTTAAATAAAAAACATGTATGCAATACAATTTTTTTAGAAATTTAAAAAGTCATACAATTATTTTACAACCAATTGAGCTAATCTATAAATTGTATTTTAAAAATGTTTAGTTAAAAAAGGCTAATAAAAAAATTTATTTCACTGAAACAATACAAGACATTGATTTAAAAAATATGGCATTATTCAAGACATATCTTTAAAAAATTAAATATAAAATTTTGATATATTAGGTATCATTAAAAAAATATTTTATTGATCAGTTATCATTTATAATTAAAGAATCCATTGTGAGAAATATTTCAATTATTTGAAATGTTGCCATTATTATAATTTTACATTACTTATTTGAGCTTTGTCTAGTTTTCAATTTTCTCAAAATAAGATTTATAAAGCTTTTTCCTTCCAAAAGGAATATCAACTACAAATACCTTTTTAAAAATAAGTTTTTAGAGAAAATTTATTTCAGCTTTTATTGTTGCTCTATTTTTTAAATTTTAGATCAATTAAATTCAAAAATTAAAAAGGCTCAAAAAGTATAATGCGACATATATCAGAACTCAGTTTATTGTATTCATGTTTAAAATCAATCTGAATATTTTAAATCAGAACCTGTTTTTATTGTTATTTAAAAAGAAAAGAAAAAAATTATAAAGGGAAAAATGCCAAATGAAAAATATGTGAAAAAAGTAAAGCTAAATTCTTTTTAAATGAACATAATTTATACTTTCAAAAATAATAGTTGTATATTACAGGGGAAAAAAAGGCCCTCAAAAAAATTTTTAAAAAAATTGTATAACAATATAACTTAATTTACTTTTAATCGCTAATACTGCATAACAAATTCTAAGTCATACCATATAACGTCTAATATATATCAATAAAAAAATAAAAGTTTTTACTAACATACAAAATCAAATTCCACTTGGTCCATTTTGATAAAATGATGATCCAATAAAGTTCTAATGAAACTCCTTTCTTCCTTTCCAAATGCATCTTCTCAGATTTGCTCGTGAATCTGTATAATTCATGAAACTAAACATGTCAACATCTGAGGAGAAGCAAAATCATTGCAAATATGACAACAGCCAGAGACGCCAGCAGAGGCACATCACTGAATAGACCACCACCAATTGCAACATCACCATGCGTGGGAATATACTGCAGAGTGTTGGTTTAATTTTCAAGAATTAGTACTAACAAAGTGTGTTATCACTGCAATATCAGTTGCTGAATGAATTAGAAAAGCAGTGTAAGAATGAATTAGGCAGTGTAGTAATGACTACATTGTGAAAGCCAAGACAGATTAAGCAAATGTTTGTTTTATTGTCATTAAAGCAAAGCAAAGCGATATTGTGCTTAATTTGATTAATTTTTTTTCACCCAAAAAAGCAAAGGTTTCAGAAATATTCTAAGCAAACAATAATTACAATTTCATACTTAAATAACTGATTCAAGAACTTTAAAAAATTAAGTATCACCTACTTGTTTATCTTATAATATTATAAAATAAAAAAGTCATATCAAACGAGTGGCAAAGATAAGCATCATGGTCAAAAGTTACACAAATAATAATTTCTGATGCATGAAAATTAATCTCAACTGCATTTTCAGATATATGAGAATTTTTGTAAAGAATTCAAAATCTTTTCTTCGGTGTTTTTTCCTCTCCCATCTCTGTGATTTATTAAGGAAGAAGGGGGGGGGGGTCTGAATCTATAGCATTTCACATTATTTAGTAAATGTACTAAATTTATTTTTGTTCATTTATCTTTGATGATTACACTAAAAAAAGTTTTAATTTAAAAACCAATGTTTTAATTACACAATAGAATGGAAGACAATCAGAAATGAATACACAGTTAATGAACATTTAAATGTTGAGTTCCAGGTTAAAAAAATCAAAACTATTTCAAAATTTATTAAATTTATAACTATTGAAAATAAATTTATAAATATTATAAAAATTAATAAATTGAAAATACCAGAAGAAATATTTCCCATATCTTCAATTAACACCCGTCATAGAAAGAAATTACAAATTCTTCAGAAAGTTAATTAAATTGCAACAATCTTAAATCTTTCGATCAGTAATTCATACTTAAGGATCAAAAAATTCAAACCATAAGCAAAGGCTATTGAAAAAAAAAATGAAAATACATTTTCAAGAGTTGATTATGCATCATTTAAAGCAGTGCCTCTTCAATTTTTTATTCTAACAAGTGCCCACCAAATCAAACTGTTATTCTGTTAAAAATATATCTGCTATCATTGCCACAAATTAATAACTGAATGAAAGTTGTAGTAATAAAACTCATTTTTAAATAAATGAAAATGGGTACACAAAACCTTTTGTTCCTTGAAAAAGGGTCATGAGTGGGGAAAAATTTAAAGAGTGAGAAAAAGGGAATAAAAAATTAAAAAGAAATAATTATGCTTATCTCCACCAATCCATTTAACATGACAGAATTAATAATTTAAATTACAATATTTCTACTTTTTAATCTAATTATTAATTTAATTGTTTAAGTTTTTATGCAAGGAAGAATTTTAAAAAATTCAATTACATTTTTTTTTACAGAAAAGTAGTGACCAGAAAGTGCTAGCATGCATAGTGATTAAAAAAAAATCCCTCTGAAATAATTTTCTTTAAAGTAATACTAAATCAAAAGGATTGCAGATGAAAATCAGGCTAATACATTTACTGACCATTTTGTTTATAAGCAGAATCAAAAAAGAAATGTTATTTCTAGCAAAAAAATTTGTTAACATTAGGAAATGTCTAGATTTAATGAATATGTACATTTTTCATATTTATACAAAAATAATCAATGGTATACATCTGTATTTACACAGAAATAATCAGCAAGCGAAATACTTTATATATTAGTTTATATATCAGGATAGGATATGCCATTTTTAATTTAATAGTTAAAGGTGTTTAAAAATTATAAGTTTTCAATATGCACTTTTACAAAAAAAAAAAAAAAGTTTTTTCAAGGCTTATAAGGTAGAATACATAATGCAAAACTTGGTCTTTTACATTAATAATGCAATTTTCTTTAGAATTTCTGTGTTAAATTATATTTCTACATTTATCTTTTTTTAACCAAACAGCCCCCCCCCTCACCGCCACCTCTAGTTAATAGTAAAATATTTCTTAGACACAATACAAAATATTCACAATGTAAACTGCAACAAAGATACATAGAAATATTCCTCTAATTTTATATCATTAAGACAATGAGCATTGCTTGTCCGAATAGTTATCTGATATGACTAAAAAGAAGACTAAAAAAATTGCTTAGTTAGTATGATAAAATCATACCTTTTAAAATTTATATGATTTGGTTACAGCGCACATTTAAAAGCTCAGATTTGAACAGCTAAGCACTTTCTGATTTCTAACAAATTTTAGAGAAGAATGAAGATCAAGCTTTTAATATTTTTCTTTTAATTATTAAAAATCGAAATATCAATAAATAAAAATAAAAGTAACTACTGAACAAAAAGAAGAGAGTAAATGATACAAGGGAAGAATTAATTTAAAAAAAAACATATATAAAACATTAGAAAAAAAAATGAGAAATATTTTATTACTAAGTCTAATATTTATCAGGGATTTTAGGACCACTCACATGCAAAAAATACTAATTCACAAAATAATGTCTTGAAAAAAAAAGCTGCACTTAAAAATATACAGTAAAAAGGAAAAAGTGAAAATCAATGAAAAGAAAAATGGAATATATATATACAGCATAAAATATATATATATATATTTGTTTCATTGGTTCTTTTTGATTCTCCCCTCCCCCCCCTCCAGATTAAAATCATCAGATCTAAAAACACTTAAAAAAATTTAAAAATAGCCGCCACATCTGAGCTTTCAAAGCTAAACAAAATATTGCTTTAAAACTTATGCTGAAAACAGCTCTGCAGTATTTATAACAATTAAGATGCGGGGTAGAATGATGATACTCCACAAATTTAATTAGTCATTTAACAAGTTGCACAGAACCAGGAGAAAGGGAGTCAGTGAGTGCTAAAGGATAGGAAGAGCATCTTCAAAGCCATGAACAGTGTAAAAGTTTGTTGTTTTAACTTACTTCAAAGGGCTCACTCACACCTAAAATGTCATCGAATTCAGAGCTAATGTAAAAGAGCCGGTAACGTCCAGGAATGAGCAAAGTTTGGTCTGCAAAAACAACCCTGTACCATGGGCCTTGATGCTGACGCAGTGAAGTTGCTGGGCATGAGCTTGCCTGAGAATCATTCTGTTCCTCTGGGATGCATGAATCTGCAGGAAGAACTGGTGTGCTGCTGGATGGTCGAACAGGTGCCCATATATAGCACACATGTTCATCTGTACTTGTATAATCGGCCTACATAAATAATCAGAATTTTATCTGAATTCGGCAAAATCGTGATTTTCAAGGAAATTTTTATAAATACTACACAACTCGATAAAATGAAACAACATTAATGAGAGATGAAATTAATGAAAAATCATTAAAATCAAAAAAAGATGTTATATAGCAAACATAGAAAAAATTTTGCATTTTATCAAGACCATATCATCTGATGGCAATTATTAACTACATCTCACCTTATTTTAAAATTTATATACATAAGATATTGCATCAGAAGATATAAAAAAATAATACATATATGGGGAAGAAATATGTTTATTCGATTCTATCAAGCATTTGTAATTCTTAAACTAAAAACAAATAACATAGCTCTTTTTGTAAAAATAATAATGATTTAAGATGACAATTTACTTAATGTATGAAAATAAAATTATTAAAAATTAAAATCATTAATTTGAGAAGTATTCTGAAAACAAGTAAAGATGAAATAAATTCATTGAAAAAGCAAGGACCCACTTAATAAAATATAAGAAAGGACACCCTTAACATAATTTAATACTCTACACTGATATTTAGACACTTTATATTACTGCTATGTTTAACAATTTATTATATGAAAAATTAAAAAGATATGACTGAAATTTTAAAGTACAATGTATAACATTTAACATATATACAATAAAAAAAATTCCAGAAATGCTTAACCCACAGTTTAAAAAAATAAAACTGTAATAAACCTTGCAATTGCATACACATTAAACAAAAAACAGCAAAATATTACAGGGTTCAAATCAGTTTCAGGATCACATATATTAACATTTTAACCACTGATGTCTCTTTCTAGGCACCATTCAAAATGATATATCACTTTGATGTTTCATTTATTGATCTTTTAATTATAATTGTTAAAAGTATTTACAAAGTGGTAAGAATGTCTATTAATTTTATGGAAAAATTTAAATAGAAGCAATTAAATATTTTTATTTTTGGAGTAATAAATTCCTTAAGTAAACAAATATGCATTGAATTACTGGAAAATAAAGGGTCAATGATTATGTACAAAAATAAAAATGATGTTAATACCCTGAAAAGCCCAATCCAATCCCAAGTGCTAGGTTCAGCTCCTTCACTAAATGTGTACCAAGCTGCACTATCTGAATTCACTCTCCAATCCTTAATAGGAAGAAAGAATACTCTTTTTTCTTTAGGTTGCGAAAATACCTGCAAAAAGATATTTTAATATAACCTTAAAAACTGTAAAACAAATATAAATTCAATTTAAGCTATACATTTTTTATTATATTTTTAGAAGATGTATATCAGTAATAAAAGGATGGTCATCGGTAGCTCAGCTCAGGCACAGTATATTATCCCTCTCTTTTTTTTTGTGTATGTGTGTTTATATAGTAATATCAGTTGCCAAAATTCCAGGAAGATAGTACATAGAAATTCATTACAACTTTATCACAAGGATGAAAATTAGACATTCATTACAGAAAGGTCCTAAGATAATTGCCTCAAGTTGTAATATCAACATCCTCCGAAAGTGGAATAAGGTTAGTAGCTAAACTAGCAGGCGTGTTCTTAAAGATACAACATCTTATAGTCATACTCCAAAATAGAAGTAGCTAATTAGTTACATCAATAGAACAAGGAATCATGTTTCAATCCCAGAATCATTCTGGAATGCTATTTTGTTCACTTTTAGGAACAAATTCAATTTCTGTGAAAGCAATGAACAATATAAAGTGTGAATGAAACTTAAGAAAGAACAAATTCTCAATATCATAAAAGCTTTAATTACAAGGATAGATCTATCCTCATAATCCAAACAGGATAATTTGAAAAATAGTACCAATAAAGTACAATTTGAGTCAAATTTCATTTATCGTCGAGAAAGTGACATGCAACAAGTTATATTAGTTGAATCATTGCAGAAGTAACTGTATGCTTCATTTTGGTATCTCGTCCTAAATAGTATAGAAAAAAATGTCTTATGAATGTATATAGGGGAGGCATCAATTAGAAAATTTTATCCATGAACATGCCATAATATCTAGAAAAACTGTAAAAGTTCTTAAGAGCAGAGCGGATTTTCCATTCAGATAAACAAAAAATTAGTGGAATCTTAGCTTAAAAGATTGCAAACTATTATCCAAATGGAAGAATATGAAACTAAGTAACAATTTACTCTTTAGATTAAAATAAAAAAGTATATATTTAATTTTGTAATTATATAAGTTTTCCATCTAAATTCAATAATTAGTCATGTTTAGAAAAAACTAAATTCATTTGCTTATTTTGTATTTATATATTATAGGAGTGTTAAAAAGGTAAACAGTAGAAACTATAATTTTCTTATAAAGAGGTTTGTTTCTTCCATTATGTAAAAAAATACTTTATTTAGGTAAGTACTCAGCTTTGAGACTCATTAAATATTGATTTGAAACAAACAGAAATTACCTTCAACAAAAAACTGGAAGTAACAGGTTTATGGTCACTTTGTTCATACTTTTCATGACATCCATAATGTAATTGTTTTAAACTTAGTGTCACATTTTCATATGCATTTGGTGTAAACCTAAATAAAACTCTATCAGTCCAAGCTGGTTTTCTTTTTCTAAAAAGAAAAGAACAAAATTATCTAAATATTTTTTTAAATCTCTGTTCATACAACAAATATCAAAATAATAATGTTATAGCAAAAGTGTGAAACATAAATCAGACTTTAGATCCTAAATACAAGCATGTATTGATTTATAACAAAGAAGAATGGAGCCTACAAATATGCTACAATTTAAAACAATTCAATTTTGCTTTATAAATTTTTGAAAAAGTAATATTTTAAAATTGCTTCTGGTTTTTGTTATTGTTACAGAATAGATTATATTATTTAAATGAGAGACACATTAAAAGTAAAATATTTTTTGAAAAATGTAGGCTTGATTTATTAATTCAATTTCATTTAGTTATATTAATACCTAATTTACACCAGGCTATTTTTAGATGCACCTCGTAATTTTGAATTGCAGTCAAATGATGAGCATGACACCTAAACTGGCATCCTCCTCTACAGACTTCCATGCCACACCATTAGGGAGACATTTAAAGTGCATCAGACCAGCTTATACAATAGTTCTTTGGTTAAATTGGGTCTCAATCATGAAACTATACAGTTTTGAAGCCAGGACCTTACTACCAGACCACCATGGTCCTCTTTATCCATTAAAGATATAGAAAAAAAAAAAAACATAACAAGTGCTTAAAACATATAATTATAAATTTTACATAATATGATTTGATTATTGATTAACTTATTAGCCAGAATTATATTTTTAATGAAAACAGAAAATACTTATTGAATAAATATTAATATGTTGTGATGAGTACAAATAATCTATTTACAAATAATCAATTCAATTTAAGTGAAAATACAGTAAAGATATTAAGAGAAATGTTTCATAAAAATATAATAAGCACTTGATAATGTTCTCAACAGATCTTTTGATTATTTAAAAAAAAAATCAAATAGGAACAGATTCCTAGTGCTCAGATTACAAAATATATACAAATAGGTAGAACTTTGAGACAAGAAATATATTTTATTCAAAATTAGAAATATTTTGTTATCAATACATTTATCTCAAAATATAGAATTTTTGGAACAACTTCTTAAAATACATTTATAAGTCGCAGATGCATTTTTCCCAACATCAAAAAAATGGGGGGAGGGGTATATGTGTAATCCTAAACTATGTGATATTTCAATATTATATAAATATATATGATTAGTTATTTTCATATGTTGTAAATATTTAAGAGAGCAATTTATTTGGGCTCATTTTATTCTTAAAAACATTCTTTAGGCCAAATTTAAACTTTAGAATTTACATAAATTCAAAAAGAAAAATTATAAATAAATTTTTTAAATAATTTAGTAAGCAACTAGTGTTAATGTTGTTAATACCTAAAATTGCTTCAAGATTTATATATAATACAGATAAGCTTTACATATTATATAATTAAACTAGTTTATTCATAAGCTGTGACGCTTTAAGAAGAGAAAAAATCTAACACTATTCATAAAGATTAACATAGCTCATATCTATTTCATATGAATATTTCCAAGTTTGTATTATAAATATGAGCATCATACTTCTACAAAAACAGAAAATTCACCCTTTATTTTCAACAATAAAAGTAATATACAATGTTAAAACTTGAACACTTACGATATATCATATTGACTTTTACCAATATTATATTTATAAGTTGGAGGAAACATAGGAGGGCTCTCAGTAAACTCAGAAAAAGCTTGGCCAAGCTTTATGACTTTACGAAGCTGGAAAAAAAATACAATAAAAATCATCAGAGAGGCATTAAATTATTAGACATCTTGAAAAAAAAAATCAGTTTTAATTAATAATATATCACTATCAATTTATCAATACAGCATTTTTAAATTAAGTAATTGATGAGAATTTTGGTTTGCATCTGTGAAAAGCTTTTAAATTACTAGGGAAATTATAAAAATTTTAAAGCATCACAATTGTCATGCAACATTAATAACAGTAATTAAAAATCAAAGTCAACTGTTATGCTAATTTACATCAATTATATGAATCATTTACATTAATATGAAACAAATATTAATACATCCCAATTTTTTTAATTAATAAACCAAAAATTGATTACTATTATTATTGTTGTTTCTTGGATACATGAAAATAATAAAATAAACCATAATTTAACTTTATAACATAATATAATAATATGTAATGAAGTTAATATAAACATAATATAAACCATAACTCACTAATCCAGTCTAGTTTATACAGCAATAACATCTCAATCATATATAATGTTATTACTTAAATTCTTAAATCATTTATCAATTTAACATTTAAGACAGAAATATTTTAATGCAAGACACAAACTTATATTTAATGCCATTATAATTCTAAATTATCACAAATTTTAAGAAACTTTGCAATCACTTTTAAACATGAATTTTCTTATATTCTGTCTTTGAAGGAATTCAGAAAATTTCTAAAATATATCAAGACATAGTTTTAGTAAGATTTCAAATTGTACTATAATAGCAACAGGCCAGTATGTTAATGGATATATAGATATATATCCATGTTTAAAGTATAATTCAAGCTAAATTTTTATACTATGATGCACAAAGTCTTAAGTAACCATTAAGTCAATGTAACCATCCAAAATTTTTATCATTATATCATCTAAAATCATTCTGAACAAATGAATTACTGACGACATGATTCTTAATTATTAATAATAATAAAAAAATCAAAAATTTACTAAATGAAATATTTATGAGACATGCATAATGATTATACTATTATAATATACTATAGACATATAAATACGCAATTTGCAATACAAACATTTAAATAAGAAATTTAACAAAAACAATTACTACTTTATATAGAATGTTTTCTCATTATGAATTTAAAATCACAGTCTCCTTCATACCTGGTCTTTTAACAACAGATGAGGATAATTTTTCTTTTCAACTAAATGCACAATTTCTTCAGCTGTAAACTCATCTAAACGAAAGTTTAAATCTCCAAACCAAAAGGTATAACTAAAAAATAAAAAAGAATAAAAAACAATTTGTTTTATTTTTAATTCTTTAAGAAATGAGATACACCACCAAAGTACACTTACTCATGAGTAATTATGTTTTCTGTTTGAGGATCCACAAATTTTTGATGATCAAGAATAGAATTATAATCCTACAAAAAAATGTAAAAATTAACAAAACTTTTTTTAAAAAATTAGTTTCAAAGATGTGAATTAGTGTTTATAATAAGGTAAACCTTGCTATGATGTACCATTAACAAATATTTTGAAGTTCTTTCTATCTAAATTAATATTTTAACTGAGATATGGAGAAGGATCATATGGGTCTTATTTAGAAATATTTTAATATAATTTTCAAGATTTCCCAATACATATACAGACAAATGTCTCAAACTAAAATGCTTTTTTTTATTCATCTATTTAAACCTTTTCATTCAAATTTTGATAATTTTTAATGCTTTGATAAGAAGTAAAGGTAATTTAAATTTTCAAAGTTCTAGTCAAGAAACATCTCTGTTTTAAAAACTAGATTTCAACAAAAATGATTTCACTTTTCTAAGTACAATACCCAGCAGAGCAATAAAGCTAATCACTGGCAAAGGCTTATGGAACAATAAAACAAATTAATGAAAAACTATTAATGAAACCAATTTTTTAATGTAAAACATTTATATGGCTTAAATGATACAATAGATATTTTTCAAATTTTCATGCTAGTTTAATTTCATAGTGGAAATAGAAAAAAAAACTTCTTTAAACAATGAGTTATTAACTACAAAAAAAAATGTATCAAAGCAGTAAGGTAACAAATTTTCTTATAAGATCCTTTTATTTCAAACTCTTATATTTTTAAGAAAGAATACTTCATAAGCATATTGATATAAAAAAATTCATTTAAAGCTTCTCATCATTCATTTTATTAATGTTTCTTATCCCCTTGTATTGAATACCAATTTAAATCAAATCTAAGAGCATGATAAGATTGTAAAATGATTCTTCCTCATTCATCAGCTGCCTCATAGAGGTACCAATACATTCAATGATATGAGGGGAAGAAGCATCGGCCATGCAGTGGCAAATGGTACATATCTTTTGGCCTTGAAGAAGAAAAGACTTTTATATGGTCAGATCTTAACCTAGATGAGAATTCTGAAAACTCCTTCGACTGGTGCATGACAAAAACAAGCCTGGACACCAATCAGCATACCAGTCGTGCTCTAGGGGAATACTCCATTTCATTTTAGTTCTTAGTTTAAACATAGCATGAATCTATGAAGCCTGTGATATAGAAAAAGAGGAATTGAAGCTTAGATTTCCTCACATGGCCAGAGCATCTGAAATTTCATTTCCGTGGATGCCCACATGAGAAGATATCCACTGTAAGCTCACTAATCCAGTCTTTGTAAATGTAGCTAATTTAGAGATAAAGTCTTAGACGACCTATTTCATTTCTGTGGATGATTAATTTTTATTTAATTATCAATGTTTAATGCTTCATTTTCAAATTTATTTTTTAAATTTGAGAAAGCAGTAAATTTTTTTGAAAAAAATAGAGGGTTACATTTTTTTTTTCTCCCCCAAAAAAATCTGAAAGTGAAAAATTAAGAAATCACAATAAAACAAAAATTAATTTGGTTAATATTTTTAAATCGCCAATGAAAATTCTCGAAAATTGAAAAAAAAATTGTATGCTGCAAACTATAATGCAGTAAAATGACTCACATCAATTCTCTGTTGTAATTCAGAATCATGAGCAGCAAGATGACAATTAACTATACAAATAGAGCAACCATAGGCATTAAATCTTATAGTAACTCCTCCTTTATTGCCCTAAATAAAAATAAAAGTAATAAGCATATAATCATTTGAAAATCTAACATATGTTTATCAAAAGTCAAACAACTTCTGATTAATAAGTCTATATTAGATGACAACAAAACAATTATAACAAAAATTAATAAGTATATATTAGATTATTAATATCAATTTCAGTCCTATATTTTACTGACTTTACTTGTTATTCTTAAAAAAATAATTAAGGATACATATTTTGAAGAAAAGTTAGAAAAAGCTACAAATAATTAAGAGCTGGAAATGAAATCTGAATGAGATTCAAAATAATCTAAAAAACTTCACCCTGAAAAATGCATTATAAACAAAGAATTGTAATATGTAACCAATTATCATACTATTTAAATTTGCCCTTTAAAAAGTTACCTGAATAAAAATCTGAACACTTTTTTTTTATTTAAGGATACAATTTTTTTAAATATAAATAAGCTAAATTAGCATTAAAGTTTAAAAGCTGAAAATAAATTGAGTACCTGATTCACAGTTTCTTACTGTAAATTTTAAAGTGTACCTTAAGTTCCATCATCCTGATAGTTAAATTTCAAGATCTGATAGATTTTCAAAATCTCATTGAGATTGAATAGCATAATCAACTACATTTTAAGATGAAAATACAAATGCATTTTTTAAATTATTACCTAATAATTTTAAAATATTTTATTAATTCTTCTTCTATTTATTTTAATTTTAATTTGGCTACAGACTAAATTTTAAATACTTAAAAAATTAGCATATAAAATCAGCAACATGAATGATAATTAGAAAGATTTTAGGAACTAAGAAAAAGGCATGCAAGGCTTATTTAATATTACACATGCATTTCACAATCAATGATGAAAATCCCAAGATATGCTTTTAGAAAAAACAATTTGTAGAACAAGGTAATATAGTTTGATTTGAAAAGAAAAAAAAAATCTTTTCAGCCTACTCTTCAGTAATAAATTCAACTCGTCTTTCAAGTCACACTTTGTACAGTTCTAAATTCAGGTTTCTCAATAAAGGGTTTTTCTCCCTAGCTTCCACAAAACAATATTCATTAACATGTTTAATAATTTAATAATCTATATTCTGGCAAAATAAATCCAGATATTACATATAATGAATATTTAGTATCTGAATAGAGAATTTCCATAAAAAAATATTTTCTGGATACATTTGTTGCTAAAACTAATGAACAAAATGAAGAGGGAGAGGTGAGATACTAAAATTGCTGAATATCTTGGTACATAAAGAAAATCAACATACTGAAAATGTTGCATGTGGGAAAGAATATCCTATTATAAATTGACCAAAGATTATTTTCCGTGATTTCCATATAATCTGCTATTCATTTTTAAAGAGCACTCTTTATCACTAAATATTATTGAAATATTTTAGAATTTGTTTTTGTGCATTTGTTGAAAGAGTAAAAGCTTCTATGTTACTGGGGAGGGGAGGGGTGTTTTTTATAGAATTCATCTCTCTACTCCTCATTTGGAATATGAAGTTTCGTTCTATTCTGCTCACTGCTTCAAATTGCAAATACCTTCTAAAAAGAAACATTATAAAAAATACAGTCGATCTCACTTGAAGCATTTATGCTCTAGTGTCTATTGTTTAGAATTTATTTTCTTAAATATTGCACCAAGATATATACCCCCAATTACAAAAATTCATAAAATAAGATGTGCAATTTTATGAAAATGGTAACTTCTGTAAATGTTGGTAGTAAAAAAGTTAAAACAAGTTTTTAAATATGGATCTCACAGCATAAAAGTATTAATTAGTAAAATATTTTGGTTACAAATAGTAATGCAACTACAAAATTTGATATCACTATCCAAAGAATTTGCAAGGATATGTTTATATCTACATTTAAAGAGATATTACAAATATAGACATGCATTTGTTTTAGAAAAATACAAATTTATTCAACACACAAAAATTCTCACATGCAAATATTTTTCAAATAATAGAACATTCTCATTTTGAAGAAGTATTGAAAACACAAATAATGATGCCAATGGCTAAAATTTAATAAAAAGTTCATAAAAGCATTATTGTATTCCGATTTTCAAGATATATAAAAGATATAAAATATTCTTTGCATATACTAAAGTGTATGATGTACTTTTGAATATGGTGTTCATTGTTTTTAGCCTTCAGAAAATTGCTACAAAGACATCCTTTAAAGAAAATAATTATTTCTATTAAGATTGGGGGGAAGAAATTTACAATCATTAATATACATAACTCCATTTCTTTTACTTTTCATTTCCTTTTTCCAATAAAGTATATGAAAAAATTTGTGTAAATCCATCATATGCCATAACTATATCATGTAATGTTAATCTTAATTTCAGAATTAAAAAGATTTACCCGTCATTTATTTTGGTACTAGCCTGAATGTTCTCAAGCAGATCTAAAGGATTCCCTCTGAATCATTTCTCACTAAGTTTTATACCCATTATGTTTTTTTTTTTTTTGAACTATTGCAAACTTGATATAAACTAATTTTATTGCAATAAAAGCTCTGTTGCATCAAAATGAAGCAGATTGTATGCATGAAGTTATGCCTAACAAGAAATTCCGAGAATTTTATTTTAAATATAATCCTTAAAAATGACAAGAGAATTTAACCTCTATGTTCCTATCAAATACCTTTTTCTGTATAAATGCTGAAAATAATACAAGAAAATAAAAAATAAGCCATTCATTTTATATTTAATCATTCTACAAAAGGCTTTTACTTCCTTAACACTGAATTAGATGATAAAAAAAAACTTATGAAAAATAATACATATAGCCTTACCCACATTCCTCCTAAGCCTGTCCTAGTATAACTAGTCTGCAATCCTCTTATGTGAGTAATATGCTCTCGTTTGCTGAAGAGATATAATGACATGCCTTGCAGTCGGATTTGTTTTAACTGCAAATATTTAATTCTGTATTCAAAAAAGCACTTATCTTTTGGAACACAATTATTGTAAATAAAAACTTTTTTTTTGAAATGCCGTATAAACTTTAATGAATTTCATATTTAATAAAGGGAAAAATAGAGAAAAGAAATTTCACAACTCACTTTTACATAACCCCATTTCTGTAAAATATCTCTAAAAGCAACAACCCAAGGATCTTCTATAATCATTTCAGCAAGAAGATCTTGAGGTTTACAGCTAACTTCCTGAAGACTAATCAAGAAAAATAAACGTGAATTCATATACTGCCAAAGTAATTGTAGAGAAGATAAAGGAATAATGTATTTTGCATTTAGCTACTGGTTATGCATGCAAAATAACATACTTTTTCTCATACTTACGCTAGTCCATAAAAATCTGGAATGTGAGAAATATCTACAGGCTCTGCTAAGCCAAGAGCCTCTCTTAAATCTTCTATCGGTGGCCGTCCAACCACATTCCATGTTAATAAGTACAATCTGCAGCAAGCAGAAAAAAGATCTTTTAGAAATGATAATACTTTACAATAAAACATATGCAATTTATTTTCTAAAAATGATATATAAATACAATTTTAAAGCAAAAAATTTTATTTTCTAAGCAAAAACTATTCATTTCAGTATCCTGAGATGACTACTTTTCGATAATTCTATCTTTCTATGAGACAAGATTCGATGGTTCTACATCATTAAGGGTGCATTTCCAAAATTCTTCAGAGTTCTTTGACCTTGATTTCCATCATTAGATATTTTTCATATTTAAGGGAAAATCATGTTGTTTCAGACATTTATTTTAATTCAACTTGCAAATAAACTCAGATTACTTTATTATTAAATGTTAACATCTCTTCCTTTCATCTTTCGCCTCATCCATAGTTTGATGAATTAAATCCATCCTTACACATGCACAAAAGCACAGGAGGTTTTAGAATTCCTTTGTTTAGAATTCATTCATTCAACATACAGTTTAAGATGCCTCATTCTAAATTTCACAATAGGAATATTAAGTCTTTTAACTTGAACACAAAACTTTTAATACAAAAATTAACAATATCAGAATTTTTTCAGCTTTATTAACAAAAAAAATTTAAACCAACACAACCAAAATCAAAATAATCAGTTTGTCAAGAAAAAATATCCACAATAAAATTATCTTTATATCATAAAAACCTTGAAACATAAACTAAAAAATTCTAATATTACTTTAAATAATTGCCTTTATGAATGTTTTGATAGATTTCGTACATTATTTACCTAAGCAAATATTTAAAAAACTGCTCACTTACAATATTTTTCTTATTTCAAAAAATATTTGGTACTTTTCCATTACACCGATGCAAATCTTGTCAAGCAAACTTTTTGGCAACAGCACACAGTCGCCATTTTGGCGCAGGTAACAAAATGGCCGCGATTTTCTTTAAAAAATGTAGAGGCAAAAAGTTACTGGCGGCGATATTCTGTTTGGCGTTGATTGTATCATTATTGGTGACTTTCACCTGCACCGGTATAATGGAAAAGTACCAAATATTTCACTTGTTGTATAAAACAGGATTACCTTTGATTTGAAAAATTATTCTCTAAAAATGATTTATAATTCAGAAGTGCAACATTAAAACTAAAACATTTTTCAATTTAATAAGTTGTAGCAATTATTAAAGTTACTGTTGCTCACAAATAATCATTTGAGAGTCTGTGTTCTATCTTCTGATGAGAATTATATTATTAATTAAAGCATATATTATTTATTAAAACCTTCACAAAAACTATTCTTATTACTGTTTCAAAATCCAAATTTTAGAAAGAAGGATATTGATTTCAATCAATATTATTATCAATATAACTTTAAACATTGAATCGTAAAAGCATTACTGTAGGTATTCAAGGCTCAGACAAACATTGATTAAAATTCTTGAGTAAATACTTCATAAAATCAACCAGTTAAGAAATATCAGCAATTGTTGTTTTAAGTAAAACCTGTAATAATTATACAATAAAAGACTAGATTCTGTTTTAAATCCAACACTTTTTTCGAACATTTATTTCTGTATTATTGATTAAGTTAATAGAATAAAATGAGTATCCAAAGTGAATAGAATCTGAATCACTCTTAAGAATTACAAATAAGAAAAAGCATCAACTCATTACAAACAGTTAAAAATCAAGACAGTTCTAAGCCATCTGGGACATTTACAATATTTTACAAGTATGACTACATACACCCATATATTAAAAAATTAATATTCAGATGAATTTCTGAACTACTCATATTCCCTTCAATAGAAAAATTACAGCTTTAATGATACATTATCAATTTATTGTCATATTTTAAAGTATTTCTAATTGATCTTTTTTTTAAAAATTAAATGCAAAAAAATATTTGCAAATAAAATATGCTACCAAACAACTATTTTATAAGAAAATCCAAGATTTATTATTATTATTCTGTGACCAGTAAACAAAATCTTGAGCATCTTATGACATTTATATTATTATGTATGAAATCAACAACATAGAAAATAAATAGCATATCCCAAATTTTTATTTAATAGCAGTTACATGAGAGAGAAATTATTAGTTGAAATACTGAGCTACAAGACATTCATTAAAGTTCAGCAAATAAAATGCAAAAACACTGGAATAACCAGACATTTTTTACTGATTAATTCCTAAAATATTTACAATGATTAAAATATTAATAAAAAATTTTAATGGTTATCTTCCATACAGTTATAATGAAGGGGAAAGAAAAAAGCAAATTTTATTAACAAAATTGAACAAAATTCAAACTTTTTATAATATTAGAATTATGTAAATAATATATAATAATATAGAGCAAAGTTTTTCTAAAAATATTAGAATTATGTACTATTTATCAAAGTACTGTATAAAATACTTTGAAAAGTGAACTTACTTTAAATCTGTCAATGTATTGACCATAGTAGAAGATTCAGTGTTTATTCCAAAGATAGTCATTTACCTGGAATAAAATTATTTCAGCTCACTTAATACAAATAGCATTTAGAGAGAAAAAAATATATAATTGAATTTAAAAGTTTTTTTTAAAATGAAAGAACAAGTCAAAAATATATAAATGTCTTCATTTTTATCGATACTGGAAACAACGGAAAGAAATGCTATACTAGTCAATGAAATTATAGATATGTAGAGGAAAAAAAAACTCAAAAATTGAGGCTTGCTCAAATGCCAAAAATAGAAATTAGAACAAAATATTTCGCAAAAGTCAAATAAAAAAAATATTGTAACAACATACCCTGTAAGATTAAGTTACCCCGGAGATAAAGAAGTACAGGAAGTTTCCTAAATGACCGTTCAAGTGTGTGTCTATTACTAAGAGATAGATCTAACCTTTGATCACCAGAAATCATGTTTCTTTATCCCTTTAATTTTCCTGTTTTTATTTAACAGTAACAGACTCTCATGTCAAGACGATTGGTCATGAACTTTGTTTTGGAAGATCCCTTTCGATGAAAATGAAATAGTGTATAATCGACGTTGATATAAACTTTTTCTTCCTGTTTTTTAATAACTGTCGCTCAGCAACTTCAGTAAAATAAACTAGACTATTACCTAAAGAAATTGAATTAAATCCAATATTAAATAAAGAAAAAAAGGCCAAAATTTTAAGATGACATTAGTAATTCAACTTGTTTTACTTAGACTTTTAGTCAAAATCGTATTGTCACATTTGTATTTTTGATTCGTGTTTGAAAATAAATGAAATTCTTCTATTTTATTAATACTCTCAATTAAATAAAATTATTTTAGGATTGTTCACTTTAAAACCTAATTAAAAGCTTAAAAGAAAATACTTAAGAACTTTCAACCAATACTGCACACTTTACCCGAATTTGAATTATGGATCCAAAGGGTAACAAAATTTATGATGATCTGACAATTTTTTAAAATATAAAATAATACCTCAATGCATATAATAGGTTAATTATAATGATGATATTGTTGGCCTAGGATACCCTGGTATGATGCGAATAAAGCTTGAATGACTTTTAACAAAATGAAGTTTTATAATAACGTATATATCCGGCTCCACCGTGCTCAGCATTCTCAGCATATCTTCATTGAACTTATCTCTAGCTTATGTCGGATCTCGATAAGATAGATATCATTATATTGTAGGGTTCAAATGATCAGTGTTGCTTTCCATAGATAATTCTGTTATATCTTTAAAATATTATTGATAAATGTTAGGATTTGAATTTTATACTTTCAAATTATTCTCTTTTCAAGGAATTTTTATATCAATTTCTCCTTTCTTTCATATCTCTATTTCGTTAATAAGATTCTTAACTTTCTAAAATTATAACAAAATTAATATGTCGAATATCTATTTTCTGTTTTTCTAGATTTGTCTTCTATAGTAAATTTTAAACTATAGTAATAAAGAGACTTTAAAATATCTGGTCCATTAAATAGCATCAAAAATATTTTGAAATGATTATATCTGGTAAAATATATTAGATTATTTTTATAATTAATTAAGTGTAATTATTTGATGCATGTTAAGAAGCAGTTATACACTGCTCTCATTTAAATGATGAAAAAAAGGTTAATGCCGGTTGGGAAAATGTAAATTTTATACTTATTTTTATTCATTGATTTTTATTCTTAAAAAACAGTACTTTTAGTTATATTTTATGAGATGTTCCCAGGACTACTTCACAATGCATCTGTATATCTCTGCAAACTTACTTATCCCTCAACTCACAATGATTTCGCATATAAGTCAACAAATTTTTATATCCTTTATTTTTTCCTTCTAATAAGGAATTTTCCCGACACATTCATTCGATATTTAAATTATGGTAGCCTCAATTCTAAGTTTCATTACTTATATTTTTAAAATTCACGAGTGTACTAACCTTGAATCATGAGCTTCATATAACGCGCAAAATAATGCGTCCCAAGTTTTTCCCCCTTCTTTTTTGGGGATTTCCTAGGGCAAAAAATGCAAGTCAAAGGGTATTAATTTGTTATAGCATGGCCGAATTTATATATATACTAGACGCCTTTGGCGACCAGCTGGTTCGCCAAGAGTAATGGGGTC
>JAPMOQ010015492.1:917592-954873 GCA_026543055.1 Argiope trifasciata | reverse complement strand
TTTTTTTTTTCTTGGTATGTAATTTGTAGAATTCCACTTTCTTTCTTGAAATGTTAGAATTAATGAAATATTTTAATTTCCTGGAATTTCAACAATTTTCAAAATTATCCTCTCTTTTTTTAATATTTGTAGTATCTTGTTCTATTCTTCTGGGTTTTATGTGATGTTAATTTTTAATCCTCCATAGAGATGAATGAACTTTGTTCATTTAATTTATCCGTGTCTTATTAAAGTTCCAAATGTTCTAGGTTTCAGTTAAGTATAAAAATAAAACTTCTCATTTTCTGCCATATTGATCAGTTGTGAAAACTAATAGTATTACTACAATCAGTAATTACTTACCAGCTTTTGATGCATTTTCTTATGAAACTGGGGAAAAATTCATTTATTGTATAGCGATCCAAATCTTAGTTTATATAGTGTAATTTTTAATTCACTCATTCAAAACAGACATTGGGTAGATGCCATCCTAACATAATTATTTGAAATATTGAATAGCATAGAATTATGGTACAGTAGTGTTAGAAAAGTTTATTTCCATTTTTGACTAAATTAAATTATTTAAAAACTTTAAAAATTTTTTAATTAAATTATTTAAAACTCTTTTTATAGTGACAAATTCAATATTTGATTTTTTTTGTTTCAATTAAAAATTGGTCAATAATCTTATCTACATTTATAATAAAGCCCAATGTGTGTTGGTGCTCTACAAGTAAGAATTAATTAAAAATTAAGCAAAATTTTGACATTTTTCCACTATAAATTCTGGAAATATTATTGCACAAACATGATTTGTACATCAAATTAAAGATTTAAAAAAGTTTTCTAATGGTATCAGTGTTTTAGTGTATAACTGAAGCTTCTATTTTTAACGAATTTTCAAAGAAATATTTTAACCATGTTTTTCAACAATATATTTTGGACAAAACAATAAAATTAAATCTACACAAGCACATGAAAGGTGGGGGGGATTTTATCAATGCATTGCTATCATAGTGACATAAGTTCAAATTTTAATAAATCAACTATTATTGCAAATTAAATCTAAAAAATGTAACTTTCAGCACAAAGCTGGATAAAGTAAAATAAATGTTAAATTTATTTTCTAAAAAAAATAAATGCAAAGCAAAGGTATTCTATGATTGTTTGCAATATCTATGTCATTAATTCTGTAAATCATATTTATTTACGGTAAACATGATTGAATTTATACAGGATACACATTCAAGCTCAGGCCCAATGGCTAATCTGTAAATCATTAGTAATAGGCATACATATTGTTTATTAGCCACCTTTGGCGACCAGCTGGTTCGCCATGAGTAATGGGTTCTAAAATTTTCAATTAAATCACATATTCATTAGCCTTGAAGTAATTCCGGGCATTGATTGGCCTGAAATCGATATTTTCTTTAAGGTGATGGACTGAAAGTTCTAAAAGAATGCGTTTTCCTAATAATATTCTTTAATTTTATAAATCAGTCAGTTTTAATTATTGATTAGAAGACTGATTGATGTAGCAACTTTTATTTAAAATATTAATAAAAATATTTTGTAAAATATGGCTCACAGATGCAAAATATGAAGAAATCTAAAATTCCTTATTCATAAATGCATTGTTTGACTCAAACTACATAAAATGTAATTATTTACTTCATTTAGATCAAATTAATAGTATTAAACAATATACATGCCTATTAATAATATTTTACAAATTGGCCATTGGATCAGAATTTGAATGCATATCCTGTATAAATAAAGATAATTTATTCAATTAATGATTTAAATATTGCAAACGATCATAGAATCCTTTGAATTGCATTTTTTAAAGAAAATATCACATTTTATATTTATTTTATTTTATCCGGTCGCATGATAAAAGTTGCATTTCTTCAGATTTAATTTGCGATGGTAGTTTTATTTTTTATTTTTTTTTTATTTTTTTTTTTAATTTGAAGTACCGTCAAAATGATGGCAACATGGTGATAAAACCTAATTTTTCCCTTTGATGTGCTATTCCAGATTTTATAGAAACCTTAGCTTTGCATTTATTTTTTTAGAAACTATCACATCTTATGGTAAAAAAATATTGAATTAATGATACAGATATTGCAAACAATAATAGAAATATGCCATTAAGTCGGGATTCCAATGCATATCCTGTCTAAATTCGATCACATTTATCATAAAGAAGATTTATTGAATTAGTTATTTAGATATTGCAAACGATCATAGAATCCTTTGCCTTGGATTTATTTTTTAAGAAAATATCACATTTTATATTTATTTTATTTTATCCAGTCACATACTAAAAGTTGCATTTCTTTAGATTTATTTTGCGATGATAGTTTTTTTTTATTTGAACTTCCGGCATACTTTTATTTTATCCAGTCACGTGATAAAAACATGGTTAAAATATTTCTTTAAAAATTCGTTAAAAATAGAAGCTTACGTTATAAATTTAAAAAATTGATACCGTTAGAAAGCTAATTTTTTAATCTTTAACTTAATGTAAAAACCATGTTTGTGCAATAATATTTTCGGAAGTTATAGCTGAAAAACGTCAAAATTTCACTTAAATTTTAATTTATTCAAATTCTAATTAAAAAATCGAAAAAATTGCTCCGAGGTGCACATTCCCGACCTCTAAAGTATACATGTACCAAATTTGGTAGCTGTAGGTCTAACGGTCTTGCCTGTAGAGCGCCAGCACACACCTACATTGAGCTTTATAATAAGTATAGAAGTACTGTAAACTTTGTTTAAATGAAGTAAATAATTACATCTTTTGTGGCTTGAGTCAAACAATACATTGATGAGTAAGGAGTTTCAGATTTTTTTTTAATGCTTTTCTCTTTGAGCCATATTTTATAAAATATTTTTACTAATATTTTAAACAAAAGTCGTTATATCAATCATTAAAACTGACTGATTTATAAAAACAAAAGTATATTATTATGAGAAAGTGTTGTATTAGATCTTTCTGACTACCATCTTAAAGAAAATATCAATTTCAGGCCAATCAATGCCCGTAATTACTCCAAGACTGATAATCAATTAAATATGTATTTGCATATATGAATGAATGTATGCATGTGTGTGTAAGGGCACTATACACCAGACTATATGATCTAGAGCAGTGTTTCCCAAAGTGGTCTATATCGACTCCTAGGGGTCTATGACAACCTGCAAGGGGTCTACGACAGCGAAAAAAAAATTTGGGGGTCCATGAAATGAAAATGAGGATCCACGATAGTAAATCTCAACACATACACTGATAGTACCTATTTACTCACATCATATTATGTTATAATATCAAAACATTTACATTATTCATAAAAGTACCTATGAAGTAAAAAAATTTTTTTATATACGTTTATAAAATTGTGTAAGCTGTAAGCTTATTAAGCTAAAGCATCAGGCTCATCCTTCTCATTAAAAATATTGACTTTTTGCTTATGTTAGTTTATTTTATGTTTATTTCATGTTACATAGATTTTACATAACAGATACGAAATTTTATTTTGAGTAGTATAAATTTAAATTCAATTATTAAAAGTATAAATTAACATGTGTTTTTACTTTAAGTTTTTAACAGTAAACTTCACTACAGTTAGAAATTTACAGGAAATCAATATCAGGTAAAAAGGGGGTCTATTCAATACGGAAAAACATGCCAAGGGGTCTACGACACAAAAAAAGTTTGGGAAACTCTGATCTAGAGCTACCGCATTTGGAATGTTCATATTTACTTTGGAGGATGAAAAAGTATACCTAGACAGAGTTTACTTGGAAACTTTAATTAATTAAAAATTAAACTAACTAATTAACTATTAAACTAACTAAAATTAAACTTTTTTGTGATAATTGCCAAAAATATTACAGCACAAAACTAATTTTTAAATAATCTTACTAATGGCTTTTTTTCATTGATAATAATGTTTTAACTTATAAATTAACTTTCTGTTTTTAATGAATTTTTTAAAAAACACTGTAACTATATTTTCCAACAATAAATTTCTTGCAAAATGAAAGTAGAATTTAACCTGCAAGAGCACGTTACTCTTGAGAGTTACATTAAGAGAGTGTACTAGTGCTTTTCTGTCACTTTCACAAAAACTCAAACAGAATGATTTAATTACTCTTATTACAAATTAAGCAGAGAAAAGTGTAATGCTCAGCATGTATTGAAATGGCAGCATATTGTTAGGGAATAAATATAACATGTAATATTTTCCACATAATTCTACAACAGCTGATTGCAAATCAGGGAGATATATAATACAAAGAACAAATAATTGTAAGGGTTTATAATGATACAAGTTACTTGACTATTAAAGTTTTAAGTTTAAATATATTTGACTATTAAGTTATAAAGAGAGCAAGGTACATATGTATTTAATTGAAACTTTTAGAATGCATTACCCATGGCAAACCAGCTGGTCGTTAAAGGCGGCTAGCAATCAATAAAGTCTTGATAATTAATTTAAAAATAAAAAAATAGGTATCATTTGAAATGTTTAGTAGTAAAATATCAGATAATTTTTTTTCCAGAAGTAATCTATATCTGATATATGATTGCAGTTTTTATTAAAATTCAGAAATAGTTTTTTATTATATTGATAACTTTGGGACATTAATAATATTTTTGGGAAAATTATGAAAAATAAATGTAATTAGAATTTGGAACTCAAATTTTGTATGAAAATTAAATTTCATTGTAGGCTTAGGCTATTAAAATTTGATTTTGTATAAATATTTACTATGTATAAATTTATTTAATGAAAATAAAATATTTTATAATTGGAATTGTTTTGTGAAAAACACTTTTGGTATCAGAATGTAGATAACTGAAAATCTATCATTTTAATAATTTTGTTGAATTTTAATTGTGCTTACTTTTTTATAGGCGGTAAAAGTGCTATTTTAACTGCAATAATGTTGGCTCTAGGTGGGAAATCCAGCAGTACTGATAGATTTACAAGTATCAAAGGCTTCATTAAAAGAGGGAAAATGTAAGTTTGAATTAAAATTTCTTTTAAGTACTTATGGACAGTCACTTTATCACAAATTACCTATGAAAGTTAAAAAAAAAATGTATTTTACTTTAATTTCGTTTTGTGAGCAGTAATGATTGTGTGTTTTATCTCTTTATATAGTTTATATGATCTCATTATAGGATTAACTAGAATTGTAACATATTTTCTGTAGAACTAGAATTAAATTTTTTAAATATTTTTCAGAATGTGCTTAATTTTCTTGGCAGTTAAGGTAGATTGATTGCCATTATGCTCTAGGCTTTCTTAAGATTAATTTTTGAGGAATGCATAAAACAGTACCACTCATTGGAATTTTGTTTAATTCTGTAATGAACTATTAGTTTTGAATGTTTATATGATAAACAATATTCCTCTCCTTTGAATATTAAATTAAATTCTCTCTTTTAGTGCCTTATAAAAACTACACTCATGTCCAAAATTAAGATCACAAACATAAAATCTGTGAAAAATGAAAAACTAAACACTGTGTTGCCAAGAAATTTGGCACAGAGGTACACTACAATGGAAGAAAGAGCATAGGCCATAACAACATGGAAAAGATTTTAATTGGGAATTAAGAAACAGGGTTAATCAAAAAGTATTACATTATGAATCAGAGATAAAGCATTTATCTCGGGAAAAGCTTGTCTAATATGGAGTGTGACCACCGTGTACTGCTATACAGACTTCACAATGAGCTTTCATACTGCTTAAGAGAGTGTCAATAATGTTTGGTGCAACAAAGCCTCTTCTTCTAAAAGTGTGGCTTTTAACTCTTCGAGGGTATTAGGAGGGGGGTTACACTGTGCAATGGCTCCTCCAAGACTATCCCAAACATGTTCAATAGGATTGAGATCCAGACATCTCGAGGGCGAGATCATATATCGAATATCCTTTTCCTCAAAATCATCTATAATCTTGGCCTTATGTATGTGGACATGTGTTATTGTCCATAAACATGAAGTGTGGGCCGAAAGCACCTTGGAACAACCTCACATAGGCTTCAAGGATCTCGTTCCTATAGCGATGGGCGTTAACAGTACCCATATCAAAGATGTGCAGTGGTGTAAGACTGCGCAACATTATGCCACCCCAGACTAGGATTCCTCTGCCTCCAAATCTGTCGATTTTTTTTATATAGGAGGGTTGACCGCAAGCTCTTTGCTATATCCAGATGAAGATTTGGCAAATGTCACTCTCTGTTGTAAATCTTGACTCATCACTGAAAAGAACATGCTCCCATTCTTGCTATGCCCAAGATCGATGTGTTCAGCACCACAACAACCAGTATTTTTCTCTTGGATGCAGTCAAAGGGCCTCAACTGGTCGTCAGGCATAAAGGGGCCTCTCTGCTAAATGTCTGTATGCTGTTTGTCTGTATACTGCTGTCCAGATGCAGCAGCAATGTCATGAGCAAGTTGAGGAGCTGCTGTCACCCTACGCTGTCATGTGCTTAATAAAAAAATGCAATTCTGTGTGGGTGTCGTTGCTCTGTGACGCCTTGGCCAGCCTTGCTTGTTACCATACCACTTATTTGGAATTGATTCTTGGATACCACTTTCGGTGCCACTTCTAATCATTGAGCCACCTCCGCTTGAGACTGCCCAGCTTCAAGCCTGCCAACGGTTCTCCATCTCAAGGAATTGTCTAAACGATCATGAGAACTCATTCTCACTGAAAACAGGTTTAATTTTTTTTAATGGAATATTCACAAAATTTGCAGGCAAAAATCCCAGAGGCCTAAATGATCTTAATTTCAGTAGTTCCTCAAAAACTAATGCTAGATAACATATTCTCCTACAACAGAGGTATATTGTTTTACCGGTCCTTCACAATATATAGAATATAATGCTTAAATTTTACTGGTGAGGAACTTTGGTAACTGGTGAGATACTTTGAAAAACATTTTTGTGACCATAATTTTGGGCATGAGTGCATATTCCTTGTGTTGAAATAAATTTTTATTAAAAAAAGATATTTTAAACAACTGATGTAACAAATTTCACTCTAATTTATACCTAAAACCTTAATTTTACACAAAATTTGACTTGATGAATTTTAAATTTCTTTTTTTCACATTTTGTACAGGGTGATATTTTTCTTGAAATTGTGGTGGAATTTTATGTGAAAAAAATAAGCAAGAAAGTTTTTTTTAAATCAATTGTTGCTGCATTAATTAAAAAATAAAGAGTAATCACCCTGTATATTGTGTGCTAAATATATTTGGACAGCCATCACTTGTTTATATAAGATGAATTTTGTTTTTGAAACATTTCTTTTCTGATGAATTTCTATAATTTTTTATGTGTAATTTTGTTTTCTGATTGAAATTCCCATATACTCGTATTTTATGAATTAAATAGTATATATCAAAGCCTTTAATCATTTTTTTAAAGTTGTCTAAAAATTTCATGGTTTTTTTTAAATATAATTTCTATGTAAGTATTTCCATGGATTTCATTTATTAAATTTGATAATAAAAACGATTCAGCAATAATGGAAAATTCTGTTACCATTTATTTCCTTTTTCAAATTATATATTTACATTTATTTCCTTTTTCAAATTATACATTTATATTACATATTTACATTTCTTTCTTTTTTACATTTTTTCCCATTTCCTAATGCTTATTATTTCTTAAATTAACCAATCATATTTGCTTTTTATAACCATACCAGAGTGATGATAGGATCAGGAAATCGGGAATATCAAGGAAAAGTTTGTTAAGAAATTTGTAAAAAATATGTCTAAAATTGGTGAGAAGAGTATTTCACTCTAAGCATGCACATAATTTGCAATTTCATTAAAACAGGGAAAATACAGAGAATTTCAAGTTTCTTATTTATTTTTTTTCCATTTAGCAAAAATGTTAGTCTCTTAAGATTACAAGAATAAAAGATCATAAGCATTGTTTCCAAAAATAAAACAATGCCATTCATAATTGTTTAATTTAGAAACCCACACCTTTTCTACTCCTTGCCCCTTTTTCTTCTGTATAGATTTTTCCACTTTCAATTTGTGAGATAATCATTTTGTTTTTTCATGAGATTCCTGAATTGTAGCTAGTGAGCACACATAAAATTTATGTTACTGTGTGAAAAATTAGTATACATTTCTTAAGCAGGAATAGCAATTTGTGGCTGCATTGTGATGATATTTGGACACTCACAAGTGCTTTTATTGACAAGATCAGAATTTGAGAAATGCTGATATTGCCCAGAAAAGATTAGAGATTTGTTAAAAAAAATAATGAGCTGCTCAAAATTTGTATTTAATACAAATTTTATTGATAAATCAATCAATCCTGATGTTACTGAAATTGTTTTAGGAAGTCTCGCATATTCTTTCAACAACATTAGGATTGATTTTTTTGTGTCTTTTGTTGCATGCTGCTCATGTTGTAAGAAAATTATAGGCCTAGGCAATACGTGAAAACAGACTTATTACTAATGCCATAAAATGGGAACAAATTACATTTCAGTGAAAGAAAGTTACAAAAGGAATGAACAAGGTGATATGTCAAGCCCGAAAACATTAACATCATTAAATAAATATGCAAATGTGGGATTTATTTATTTATTTTTACTTAGCTACAAATTTAGAACCCCAAATGGTTTCTTGCACCCAGGTCCCTTCATAGAGATGGCTGTCTCTGATCATATTTTAACTGTGCCAAATGGTTTTACCTTAAATACTTATATGGTAATAATGCAATATTATGTCTATAAAAATGATTTTCATGGACTGAAAGAAATAATAAACTATTGTAAGTAATTTAGAAGTAAGTTATTGCTTGTCTGTGTAAATTATTATTTTAGTGCATTGCATTGGCCATCATATTCACTTGCTATTATTCTATCTGAATTCTGTTTTCAGTTTGTATGGGGATTTAGTTTATGAAAAAAAAAAAAAAATAGGAACACTTTATTAAGCTTAAAAATGCCTCAGCTGATTCATTTTCAGTCACACCACCCCCTGCCCTTCCTGTCTGATTTATATAATATTCTAGGCTCTATACCTTAAAAAGGTTTTAATTTTTTCAATGCATTTTCTATTTAATTCATTTTCCATCTTCAAATGGAGGGAAGAAAGTATAATTTTGTTTGCAGTGATTTAAAAGTTCTTTTACTTTGCTGTTAAAAATTGATTAAAAATTGTACTATTATTACTTTCTAACACTTTTGATGATGTTTTTGTTCTAAATGATATTATTTTACACGTTATCCTTATTTTGCATGCAAAATCCTTAAATATTTATATTTTTTAGTAAAAGCAAAGCTGAAGTAGTGTTACGAAATAAAGGAGAGCTTGCTTATAAACCTGAAGTGTATGGAGAAAGAATAACTGTTTCACGTGAATTTACCAAAGATGGAGGGAGTAATTATAAAATAAAATCTGAATCAGGTATGATTTTTTCAGCTAAATTTAATTTTTTGTTGTCAATAGATCTGAACTAGTACTGTGCTATTATTTCATGAGTTATGGATAATTATATAATTGTCATTTAGTATTTATGCTTTTTGATGTACAATATTTCTTTGGTGAAGTACATACATTTTAAATTTCTATATTTTTGCAGCAAGAAGGTATTATTCATATAAAAGATAATCAGAATTTATGACTGAACCTGGATTTGCAATTCACAGATGCTTATAATTAGAATGCTACTGATTCGTATTGATCCTTTATAGAACAAAAGTAATTTTAAGTAATAGATATATGACAAGTTAACATTTGCACCACAAAATTTGTGCTGGTGACTCTGTTGAAAGTTGTATTCATTAAATTTTTTGAAGAACTTGCATTAGTAAAGGAAGGATTATTTGCACCTTTAAGAGATGTCTAGTGTGATGCTAACTACAAAAATTTGGATAAGATAAAAAAAGTTTTTCGACTAAGTCCTGTGCTCTTCATACAAGTATAGAAATGGGGGGTGGAAAAATGACGATTTAGAAGCACAAAAATCTTATATATGCTCTACATTTACAATGAATGTTTACATTCTCTTGGTTATTGTAAACTGACTTGAGATCTTTGTGAGATTGAGATATTACTTTTTTGAGTTGTCGGTTTTTAGTTGCTTTGTTAAGTCTTGTGCCCTTAGATTTATTTATTTCCAAAGCCAGTTTTAGGTCAGGGCAGACTAAGTAAATAGTGAAATGTAAGCAGAATGCAAGCAATTAAATGCCAAAGCAATTGATTTTGAGTGTGAGGAATTAATGTTTTTGCAATATAAAGAGAAGGAATGAAAGGAAGAAAAAGAATTTACAAAAATTTGGAGGGAGGAAAAAGCAAATAGAGTATCAGCTCAAAGAATTAAATGATTATAAAAATTACAATAAAATATTGATTAGCTCAAAAAAGGATTTTAAGAGTTAAGGAAGGAATTGCAAACTTCACAATTTTGTAAATAGGAGCTTTTAAAACTTTTTGATTCACTGGTTGTTTTAAGCCAAATATTTTTTTTATTACTACTGTAATATTTGATCCTTCAATCTTCATATTAACAATTAATTAATATTTGTATGTTTTGCATTTTAATTAAGCAGACATTTCATACTTAAGTTATTATCTCTAATTAATATCTTGATTCTAGTATATTAATAATAAATGGAATTAAAGGATTTTTAATTATTTTTTAAAAATACAAATTTTTTATTAGAGGGAGTAATTTCTTATGATTTATTAGAGAGAAACGATTTCAAGTAATTTTTTTAAACCTTACTAAAATTTATATTTTTAGGTGCATATAATTAGGCTATTTTTATATTTTTGTTGCTGCATATGATTCTGGTCCTTATGCAGGAAGTGCTAATTAATTGTAGAATTTTTAAAAACTTTTGTACAAAGATCTTAACTTTTATTGTTAACATAATTTAATTTATTTTACAAAGAGAACTTTTAATGTTTCTTATGCAGACTTAAAGAATGTTGCTAAAATTTCAATTTTTTTTCATGCAAGAATGTAATATAATGTTTTAATAGTTTATTTTCAGAATGTTAATTTTTTAAGAAATAAAATTTCATGAAAATATATTATTTCTTATATTAAATTATTTGTAATTTTTTGAAAATATGTATATTGTACACATACAGTATAAGTGGTAGAGATAAAGCCGATAAACTAATATAATTAATAACTTCATTAATGTCATTAATGAATTTTTTTCACAGTTTCATTAACGACATTCTATAAATAAAATTGCTTGTTTGTGTGCAGCATATTAGACTTTTAATATGCTGAGAATAATATTTTAAATGGTAGAAAAAAAAGTGATATTTCCGAGATCTAAATAATCATAGATATCATTTATAAAGGATATTATTGTTTTTAGAAACAAGAATGGTTTCATTCTGAATCAAGAAATTCTTACGTATGTAAAGTTATTCTTATTGAGAATTAACTAAAAAACCCATAGAATTTTATTAATTAATCCTGCTGTTCTGTTCATATATACTTCACATATATAGCGTTCGGGTCAATATGACCCAACTCAGAAAACTAACCTTTTTTGCATTCATTGGCAAGTATCGTTTAAGAAATGGTTTAAATAATATTAATAAAAAGAGTAATATAAGTAATTAATTATAATTAATAAAATAGTAATATAGGTTTAAATATTAGTAATGTAAGTTTAAAAATAAATCTAATAATGTAAAGCAGCTATGAACAAAAAATAGTTTAAATTGAAACTTGCAAAATATCTCTAAAAATAAGAGAAAAATATTCAAAATTGAAACTTTCTTTTATTTACAATTTGAACAATAATATTTTAAATGAGACTTTCAAATGTGATTCTTACAATTACAGCATAACATATTAATTTTGCTGTCATTGCTTGATGGACAGAGTATATACCTTTCATATTTGACACACAAAGATATATTCTCAGCAGATCCTAAGAGTTTTTTTCTTTTCCCTACATTCATTTCTCTATTTTTTATTGAATCTTCACTTTGCTAGGTGTAGCCTTGCTTCAATGTATGGAAAAATAAGTGACTTTCCCAGTTCTTCCAAAAATAACATTCATTTAGTCAAATTGTCTTTGTTCCATTTATTATGTATTGAAGTCCATAGAATAAATGCTTTATAGTCAGAAATATCAAGCATGCTACAGAACACTATCTTGGGCCAGTTATTATTTTTTTTTACAAGTGTATGTGTTTAAAAGTTGATAAAAAGTGACTACAGTCTCTTTAGTTGATCATTAATGGTTTTTTTGTCAGATCTGTTGCTAATTTTTTTCTTATTATGCAAAGTACTCATAAGAATAATATTCTTGTTCTTTTTGGGGGAAATAGTTTACAACTGTTGCGTCTTCTGTAAAATAAAATAAGGAGTTGCGAACTTCTTTGTTTGGCATTTGTTAGGGAAGTTCTGATTTCTTTTATGGTGCCAAGCATAGTTATTTTCCACTTTAGAAGAAGCTTCTTAAGTTGGGAAATGTGAAAAAAGTTATAACATGCAATATTATAATTTATCGTATTTATTAACTGGTTACTTATTTAATATTTTTTAACGTAATATTGTGCCCCGAATACCCATAAGTAAGAACACACAATATTCACATTCCCTGATTTTTCTCTGCTTTTGATCTTTGTTCTTTTCCAGTATAAATTTATGCTTTCAGTACACACGAAGTTTAACTGTCACATAAAGTCCATATTTTGATCCCATATTTAGATTACCTATTTGGTATATAATGTTTGGAATGGCATCGTCTACAAAATCCTACTAATTGTTCATATTACAATAATATTTTCATTCGGACTATACAAGTTTGGTAAAATTTCTATCTACTTTTCCCAGATATCTCACACTGTAGCTAATTTATCCAAATGTCTTCTTTCTTGACTAGTAGATTTATTATCGAAAGAAATAACTCTCAATATGGTACAAAATGTTTCAAGGCACATTATTGTATGAAATATATTTGTCCGTTTTTCTATTCTATAAGCTTTTAGTTGATTCTCCATATGATATATAAATACCAACTAACAAAAATAATTCAACATATGCTTGAAAGGTTTTATTTTCAATATTTTTCGCAGTCAATATCGGTCATATTTATGATTTCATTTTCAATTGTAGAGTTGAATACTATCTTAAATGAACTTTTTACATCTGATATCCTTGCCATTGCATATCTTGTGACCCCTGGAATAGTTTTTATAATATTAGCAGCAGTTGATTAAGAAAAATGTGGTAGCTGATCCAATTTCCACTTTATTTCACTCCAATTTTACTTTTGAAATATTCCATTTACTGTTCATTTGTTGAATATCAGTATCAAAGTCGTCAGCTTTTTCACTGAAAATTTCATCACTTGTATGATTTTTATACACTGATACTTCTTCGCTGTCAGAAGCTTCTGTTACCTCAGCTGTATTAGCATGGTTCAGATACCTACAATGAACCATTTTTTCTCTTAATCGCCTGCACAACTCTTTAACTGTGTATAAAAAAGTGAAAGACAGCAAAAAACAAATAAAAAACTTTGGACCTTGCACACAGTCTCTTGTCATGTGATCAAACATATACATCAACGAAATAGATTTCAGAAATGGATAAATTACAGAAACTATTATCACTCATTTCTTTTTGAATTATCCCAAATAAAAATGAATATGTATGAGTTAAAAAGAAATGATTTTTTTTACATCAGATTATATTAATATAAATGATACATTAGGTAGAGATTGAAAAATATTCCTTCAAAATATGAATAAACCTAAATCCCTCTAGGAATACATATTTATATTACTTACCAAAGATTTCAAGAAGTTTCATGAAAATATGCCTGCATTATTAATTTTTATGAAGATTTAAATTTTATTTCAGATCATATATACCCGAACAGAACAGCTGGGTTTAAACAGAAGCAACTCAAAACTAAATTCAGTATACTAGAAGTTTCAGTATAAAAGAGTTAAACTATTTCAAGTTCAGTTTTATCTTTCAGATATAATGATTCTTCTAAAAAACTATTGTAACTATAGAACTTGTAACTATAGGAAATCATTGAAAATACTTGCATTCAGCATAGTTACTAAACTCAATTTAATCAATTTAAACTGTCTTTTTTGCTCTGATTTTTTTTTTTTTTTTTTTTTGTATAGCTATTTTGTTTGTCATACAAATGTAATTATAGAAATATCTATTTTTAGGCACAATCTGCTCAAATTCAAAGGCTGAGCTAACTAATATCTTGGCTGCAATGGACATAATGGTAAATAATCTATGGAGTTTTTTAATTCCAAACAAATTATTATTCCAATAACTATAAAATTGAACTTTGTGAAATTCCATTTCTAATTCCTTCTAGTGTGTTTTATTAATAAGCTATTTAATTTAAAAATGCTGTTAAATTACTTTTCATTCAAAAATTAGCTAAAATTTTGTGTTAAAAAGAAGTGTTTGAAAAGAAAGATTATTTTAAAAAATCTCTTAGATATTTAAAAATGATTTTTTTAAAATTTTATTTCTTTTACGATCTTTCTGTAGTTCTGCGTCCCCAATTAATATATCAAAGATTTTTTTCATTGAAAACAAAATTCTAGCGAAGCTACATTCTCTCTAGTTTTATTCTATTTAACTCTTTCAAAGAAATAAAATACTTAAAAATTTAATAATCAGTCAAATTACTTGATAAATGTAACATTTAAGATGTATTTTAATGAAATATTTTGAAAAATAGAAATTCTTCATTCTTTAAAAGATTTGGGTAATGGTTTTTTGACAAAATGTATTAAACAAATTTTTGAATGATAAAATTTTATTTTATCATTCAAAATATATACTATGAAATATATATATTTATTATAAAATTTATTTAAAATTGGCTTGAAGCAGAGTCTTAAATGATTTAAAATCATTAATTTTATAATTCATTTTAGTATAAAAGTCTTTGATATATGTCTCCATTTAGAAACAAATTTTTTATTGGAAGAATTTTATAATAATTCTTGATTATTGTTTTTTTTAAATGAGTGATTATTCCAAGAAATATCTTTTAAAACTTTCACTTCTTATGATTTAGATGGCAGATAAAGAATTAATTTTAAGTACAGTGATTTATTTGTTTATGTGACCTGAGTTTTTAACATATATTAATATATATTGTTATTAAGCCTCACATCATTATATCAACATATGAAAAAAATTAATAATAATTTTATGAAAATTTTCTTTTCTTTTTTTTTTTTTATTTATTTTTTTGCACAAAATTCAGGTTTTTTATTTTATTGATTTTGCTCTCAAAATTAAAGTTTAATATTTAGAAAATGTTCAATATTTTAAAATTTTATTCTTAAATAGATCTTTATGCAGAATGCTACCATAAAAGATTTAGATAAATTGTTGTTTTTTAATCTATTATTAATTAAAACAATTATTCAGATTGATTGTCCTCTCTGTATTCTGACTCAAGCAACCAGTAAACGATTTTTGATATCCAAAGATGCAAAAGCTGAAAGGTTGTTCGAAGTAAGTACAATTTCAATGCAATTTGTCACCATATAAGTATGAAATGTCTTTGTAGAATTGAAAGAATTAGAAATAAATCTTTATTTTCCAACAAACTAATTTCTGTTGTTGAAAAGCATCTTCAACTCTGGAATTGAAGGATAGTGTTAAACTTTTATTTCATTTCTATATTCCCCTACTCCATCTGATATTCTTTAATTATGATCAAGAATTCTGTACTATTTCAAACTGTGGTTTATAGAAAATTGACAAAATTTCTAGAAAAATAAATATTGGCAATATTTCAAAATTTGACTGTTTACAATATCACCCAAGCTCAATTTAGGTAGACAACAGTTTTTAAATTTTTGAAACTTTCATTCAAATTAATTTCTTGCTTTCTGGTCAGACTTTATTCGTTTAATATTATAGTTATTTATGTGAGTTTAACTTTCCCTCCTTTGTTTGTATTGCTCATGCATCTAAACTGGTTTCGCTATTTAAAAAAAAAAAAAAAAAAAAAACTTTGGTCTGGAAACTGATGACAGCATGAGCATGTCATGTATCATTTTACTTATACAGCACAAATAAGATCACCAACACTGTTTACTGAATCTTGAAATTCAAGCAAACTTTGAGTCCAAGAAAAGAAATATATCAATGAAGTTCAAAAACTTATAGCAGTATTATTTATCCTTTGATTTGAATAATTATATTTCAATCTTTCCAACCAATAATTAAATACTTAATTTGATTCATTTTATTTTAGTTAAGCTTAATTTTAGCTTAACAATTGTTTTTAACATTTTATCTGTGTTTTATTTTATTTCGCTGACTCTTTTGCTTACCAAACCACATCTACTTTCTCAAATTTTGAAAAAAAAAAAAAAAAAAAAAAAAAAAAAGGCCACAAGTAACTGATTTTACATACATTTCCTATTCAAGGCAAATGAATGGCTTCATGCTCATATTAAACATGGGCAAAGTACATCAAATTTTTTATTATGGCAAAAATTCAAGAAAATATTTTTGGGTGGAAATTTCTTCAACTTGAAAAATTCCGTCAATTGCAGTAATGTTAATTGTTCAAGAAAAATTTATTATTTGCCAATTTTTTGAAAGTGGTATTTTCTTTCAATTGCACATTTCACCTTTGCTCATTGAATTTGCACATTTTACAAAGAATTTTAGATAATTAACATTAAGATGAGTCTACTAAACACATTCTAGAATATTTAATTTTTTAATTATCTGATGGATACCTGTTAGCTAGACCTGATCCTTACTAAGCAGCCAAATAACAAAACGATGCTTGTGAACTGTTTACTTTTCCTCACTGTCAATTAACTAAATATGTAGAAATAATTCTTTATTCTCAAATCCATATTTATTAAGTAAATCAGTATAGTTTTAGATAAATTTTTGATTGGTTGATTGTAATAAAGTCTCTATGCTTGTGATCTTTATTTCTTCCTTGTTTACTGAAAAGTATTGTTTCAAAGAATTCCTATTTAGTTTACTAAAAATGCTAGCAAATTTAGATTGACTCCCCCCCCCCCCCCGAGTTTCTTCCAATTTTTTTTCTGTCTTTTCTATTCTTTTCTTTCCTTCTTTCTTTTTTTTTTTGTTACATACTGTCTTAATCACTTCAATTAGAGCAATTTAATTTATTCAGTTTTACCATGGCACTAAGAAAATTGAGAAAATACTGAAAGTTTAAAAATCATCTCTAAAACATAGAAAATGTAGGTATATATATAATACACTTTGAAATTTTCATGCAGAAACTAAAAAGTGAATACTTCATTTAATGAAGAAATTCATTTAGAGGATTTCTTTCTACTGTTTTAGGGTAAAAAGAGGTTGTTTTTTATGGGGGGGGGGGATTGTAAAACTTTGAATAAATCAAATCATAAAAAAATTTCAAATAAGAAGGGAAAAAATGGAACTGATGGTAGAAAAACAATTAGAAATTGTCATGCTCAAATTTATGAATTGGCATGAAAAAACAATGACCATGCATTGCTTTTTGTTAAGTAAACGTTAAACATGTTTTTATCATGATAGTAAGAATATTATTTTCTATTTTTATTTTATCCAAATCTTTGTTTATGTGTAACTTTAAATTAGAGAGTCAGAGCAGTAACTTTTTTTCTCTTTAGATGAATTTGTCTTGCAAAATTTTAGGCAATAATAAGATTTTTTTTCTTCTTCTGTAACTAGCTTGTGAGTGCTTTTTGCATACTTTCTCTTTTACTGTATTTACATTTACATTCTTTCTCTTTTACTGTATTTACATTTACATTCTTTCTCTTTTACTGTATTTACATTTACATTCTTTCTCTTTTACTTTATTTACGTAGTGAATTCTTTTTTTCTCTTTAGATCTGAATAACTATCCTATTTATTATTTAAAGCTCAAACTAGTTTGTTCAATTTTTTTGTTCATTTCATCATTTAAAACATTTTTTTACATGCCTCTAAAATAATAATTGTGTATGTTATAATATTCTTTAATATGGTAAGTGATCGCAAGTTTATAATTATTTTCTTATTTTCTAATCGATTTCAGTTTTTTTACAAAAGTACTGGGCTGGAGACTTTGGAACTTAGATATAAAACAACAGAAAGCTCACGAGCAGATGCTAAAGCTGAAATTGAGAGGAAAAGGCAGGTAAGTTGTTTTCAGGTTTGAAAGATGGGAAAGAATCCTTTAATATTTATTATTATTTGAATATGCTTCAGTGTTTTTAAGAAAAATTAATGTGCTTCATTATACCTGGGTTCAATATACAGGAGAGAAACAGTGCTCTCACTCTCATAGACACTAATGGCAGCTTTTTTAATATTGTGTTTCCCATAGACAGTAGTGTCACTAACTTCCCGCAATTGAACTAACAACATCATCATGGCAAATGATGCCATGAGAATAATGTAAAAAGTTTTTGCAGTTGTTATTGTTATTTTTTCTAAATTTTGATCATGTTTCAGCTGCATGAAATTTAGGAGCAGCTGTATGCATTGTTAATTTAGAATTGCTATTCAGTCATCAATGTAAAGAGTCTTTCAACTTTTTTCAGCAGATTGGAGTAGATTTTGTACTTTGTTTTTAGTTACCGACTGACTGAAATTTTAAACTAGTTTTGCTTCTCATTCATCTGTGTGAATAATCCATTTCATGACTATTATCAAAGTATTCTAATCCAGCATTCTTTTCTTATAGTTCTGAGATTCACTATTTATACAGAAATAATAATTTAAAGCATGTGGAAATTCCATTTAAAAAGTATTATGCTTATTTTAAATAAAATCATATTCATATTTTTTATATATATAAATAGAAAACAATTATCCCTTTCGTAGAGTACGAATATTTTAAAACATGAGGATAAAAAATTTAAGAAGTGTAAAGTATTTTTCAAATCAATTCCATTTTATCCATTTCTCTCTCTCTTTGTTAAAATATAATATTTGATGTATTTAACCCCATGAAATTATTTTTAGGAAGATTAGCTTGGCACTTCTTATTCAGAATATATTGAAATAATAAATTCATTTTCCTAATTTCTCATGCATATTTTAAAGATATGAAAATTTATGGAATATAATAATGGTAAAGAAAATTCAATAGTAAAGTTAATTATCATTCTTTGTAACCATAAAGGGTAAAAATTTATTTAGCTTTGCACCAAACTGTTATAATAAATGTCAGACTTAAAATGTTATCTTCTTCAGTGGCGCTTCAGCCCAGGGTGGGCCATGGCCTTCCGCAGAATCGAATTCCAGGCTGCCTGCTTCTTGGATAGACTTCGCCAGTTATTAACTCTGAGAACTTTTAGATCTGTTCTTTAGGCAGCCGGGTATTTTCATCTTTAGATTTCGTAACAGTAGAATTTTTACGGGGCAGGGGAGTTGGCTCTACGCCCAACCCCATTTTAGTCGCCTCTTACGACATGCATTGGGATTATTCTTACCCCTTGGTTACCACATTGTCACCGTTGGGGCACCCAGGTCACCACACGGGGTTAAAATGTTATAAAACAAGTTTATTGAGCATACATAATAAAATATTACAAATAAGTAAGTAACATTCCAAAAAATGTCGCAAATATTTCACCTTTTTTTAATAAATAAAATTGAAATTAAAACCACAGTAATCATTTTTACTTTGTTTTATTATCATCCTAACAAAAGAAGAAATAAAAAAATGTCTGCACTTTCTCCTTGTGCTCTTCAGGATTATCAAAAAAAAGTTCATGTTTATTTTGCACAAAACACCAGTAATTTTTTTGTTTATACATTCCTTTTCGTAAACTCAATGGAACTTAGTCATAAAAAAATTAATGTAATTTTCCAAAATATTGGAATGCATCATTTACTTGCTAGTTTTAGACAGATGTAACATTATCATGTTCTATCAAATGCAAAAAAAAAAAAAAAAAAAAGTTTGATTATCTAACATTTTGACTTAATCTACAAATAGTTTTTGACATGGAACAAAGAGGAATCAATAATGTTTGTTACCCACTCTGTCATTTCTTAACATAGACCTTAATTTTTCTGATGGAATGCTCCTTTTTAGGACTGAGAGACATTTTTTGTACTTTGAAAATATTACATAGAAAATTTATAATCAACACAAATCATATTTCATCAATTTTTAAAGTACAATTATGTGATTTCAGATTAATCCTTATAGTGAATAGTATGTACTGGTACAGGAAAAGCAAAAATGAAAGTTCAATAAAGCAAAAGTTACCTTGCATATACATATCATGCAAATATACTCATTGCCTAAGAAATCATAATTGTCCTCATCTGGAGGAATCCCAAATAATACTTGTCCAGAAGTATCACATAAAGGAGGTTCTAATTTTCAGATAGGCATCATCAGCATTCGTATCCGTATCGAACCTGAAAAAAATATAACACAGGGAAAAGAGTACATATACAAAATTATATTTAAGCAAATATAAAAGATAATCTTACGAGCAATGAGGAAGCAAGATCACAGGGATGAGAAAAAGAACAATTTAATAACCAACACAAAGAAATCCAATATGTTATTCATGTGATGTCACCATGTTATCTTTTGTTCGCATGGAATTGCTTGTTTGAGATGGCGTTGCGATCGTTAACCAAAGGCCAAAATGAAACCTCAGTCTACTCCTTCTCTGTAGTTCAATAATATGTGAAAAGATGTAAATTATATGTCTTCCTTACTACAATTTAAGTTGCACCTCTTAAATTAAGAATAAATTCAGTAATTGTTTATTTGTGTGAACTTTCAGTTCTTTTCTGTTAGCCAGTCTTATTCTGAATACTTTTGTTTAGTAAAAATATGTCATGTTACTTTGGTAATTTCATTGGTCTATTTGGAAATTAATTATAAACAATTATTTCCCAAAAAACTATAATTTAAACTAAATATTCGATAAAAGTATTTTTTACATTAAATCCGTTGTCTTATTTCACATCTTATTTTATATGATTGTATGAAGTTAACTTTTCATTTGTTACCTTAAAATATTCTATTGATAGATCTTCTGAATATTTTCTAACAACTTTAATTTTTTACAGTTATTTGTTTCTATTTGAAATTTGCTTTCAATGAGTATAAAATGTAATTAAATATTTTTATTCTTTGACTTTAAATATATTAGTATTTTGGGTAGATTCTTTATATGAAGATTACCTATTGCAATAGTTTTGATGACGTGACTTTGAAAAAATTTCTGCTGATCATAACTGATCATTTTCTCTAGAACCCAAAACTACCCTTCATTCACAAGTTTATGTATATATATATGTGTACGTGTAATGCTTTTCCCATGTTATCTTGTGGATGAAATAATTACAGAAATTTTGTTTGGATTTTAAGTGGCTTGGAATATGTTATAGAGTTTGTAGATAGGCCATCTAGCTCAAAGGGGGTGGAAATGGTAAGAAGTTGAAATTTTAATTTCACTATAACTTTTTTAATATTAAAGAAAAAATAAACCAAATTAGCTAAATTAATGCCTTATTAAGATAAACAATTTTTATATTTAAAGTATTTCCATAGCTGCAATTACTTTGAAGTTAGGAGCTAAAATGTTATTTCCAAGTGCCTAATTAGAACTGTTTCTAACATCAAAAATTTGTGCTATAAGTTTTGGAGGGAAAAAAGAAAAGAAGAAACTAAATTTCTACTTTTTTTTTTTATTTCCGTAGTTTGGATCAGTTTAAATGCATGTGGCGTAAAGATTGAAAACTTGAATAAAACTAAATAAATAAAATAAAGGTGAAGAAACGGTAACATTCTATAAAAAGGATCAGCTTACTCCATTTCTTATGACTTTATAAATTTAAAAAAAAAACTCATTATTCCAGAATTTTTGTTAATTTGAAGGCCTTTTATTTTGATATCGACCTCATTACTGAGAGTATACCATATTAAAATATGTAATGAAAACCATCATAACTTTTGTCATGTCTCTAACCACCATGTTGCTGTTTAGTCTATCCCAAAAAGGATGTGAAGTGAATAGAAGAACAGTTACATGGGGGTGGAAGTAATGATGACTATTAAGGATTCTAGACATGGAGAGTGTGTGTCATTTGTGGAGTTCTCAGGAGAACTCTAATTATTCCTGTTTGGCATGTAGAGTTACATCTTTAACCTGAAAATGTGTACTTTTATTAATAGACTATTAATGATTAATCCTTAAAAAAATATCTGACAAAGATATTTCTAAACATTGAATACAATAAGTTAAAAACATTGACGTTATATTTTGTTTATCAAAACAGAAAATGAATAATATAGAATTTAGGTGAAGTAATTTGTTTAGAAATATATTTGGAAGTATCAATATGTATAATGCTTTAATTGCTTTTTTACAACACCTCTTTGGCACTACTTGATTGATTGTTGGAACTGGTTAGATAGTGTGAATGATTATAAGCAATATTGAGTATGAACTTTCCCAGACCTGTTAATTATTGCTCTATGATGTCAACATGTCTTTTTCCACTTACACTGCTGTGACATTATATATTGTTTAGTTATTAATAAGTTTTAAATTCAAAAGTTTGTAACTTTTAACTTATTTATTAAAATCTTTTTATGAAGAGAGAGTTTTGGCTTTCATGTAAAGAGATTTGTTTAGCAGAATCACTTCAGATCTGGCAAATCAAACATGGCCAACTACAGGCTTGTTAACTGTTAATTGTTCTAGTTCGATTATATGTAAATTTTTCTTCATTTGAATATTCATTAGGAAAAATCATAATTAATCAATTAGGAATGTTCTGCTTATCAAAGGAAATATTTTGGAATTTATTTTACATCTTGATAATTTTTTTAATTTTAGACTTTGCCTGATTTAAAGAAAGATCTTAGTAAGTGGAAGAAGTTTCTTGACAGTTCAAAAAGAATATCTGACTATAAAAATGAGTTGATTTGGGCTGGAGTGATTGAAATGGAAAAGGTAAATTCTTTTTTTTCACCGTTGTGATTTTCTCTCTCTCTCTTTTTTTAAGGAAAATTTTGCTTTTACTATTAAAAAAAATTCATAAGTGTGATTGTAATTAAATCACTGTAATTCTAATTAATGACAGTTTTATATGGATCACAGGGAAAAAATCAACTACAAAAGTAATTATAAGTAACATATAATAGCTATAAAAGTAGCTATTATATATTATTTATTCATTTAAGACAGAAAAGCATATTGAATAAATGGCATAATTAAATGAAGTATGATATTTGCCATTTATTTTTATTTTTCACACAAATTGTAATTTTTCTTATTGCTAAAATTTTAATCGTTATATTTTAGCAACTTTTTCCAAAAAATTCTTCAAAATATGTTAGTAATACAAGCTAAGGTATATATATACAGAAGGTTATGTTAGCCATACAGTTATCCAATATGAGAGAGAATATTTTATTTTGTTTTAGCTGTTTAAATTATTTTTTGCATTACAATTGTAATTCTAATTTCTTCTTAAGAGGTATGAATTAAAAAAAAATTGCTGTTACTCATAAAATAGTTGAATAGTTTTTATATTCAAATGAATAAAGGATTTATTTTCAATTTGATCATTTGAATAAATATTTAACTGTCAATTTATATTGAAAGATATATTAAATTATATCTTTTTCCTATACTTGACTTTTCTTTCACCTCTTCTGGCTTATTTAGACAGAGAAATTTTTTTAAAAAAATTTCTTTATAGATAATTTTACATATTAAAATAAAATTAAAATGTTGGTATTTAATAACGAATTGGTATTTTTGTACATTTGATTGTTTGTAATACTTCCTTATATATCAGCGAGGTAATATAACTAATATATAGTGATTCACCATTAATGAATTATTTAAATATTTATTTTTCAATTAACTTTCGTGCAAAAGTTTTGAACTTTTAACTATATGCCGCAAAATGGATATTTCATTCATTATGGCCTTTCAAAAGTAAATATGCCAAATAATAAAAAGCTTCCAAAAGTAAGAATAAAGTAAAATGTTTATGATGGTTCAATGTTACTTGTTGGTCATTTGTTACTCTTGCTATAAAATGCCAAAAGTAAATTAATTCCAATAAAATTTGGTTTTTCCTTTTTCATTTGTAAACTATTATAAGAAAAAATAATTAATTGTCAAAAAATTCTAACTCAAGGTTCTGGTCAATCTTCTTGATTCGAACTTTTGAATAAAACATTTTTAGAATTATTTCTATCAGTAAACTTTTGAATAAAACATTTTTGGAATTATTTCTATCAGTAAAGAAGATAACACAAGAAGTTTTGAGCTGGAATTTCTTGACATCAAATTTTTTTATTCCTATCAAATTTTGAATAAAATCTTCTTCCATGGAGATTGTCTTTTCTTTCTTTATTATCATTTTATTCTAATACAAAGATAATATTGAGGACTTCCACAAAATCCATTCGTTGCATATGGCCATCTTTGTAAGAAGATTTTAAATTTAAGTAATATGGGAAAAAAGGCACTTACTAACCATGCCGCAAGAGTAAAACATAACAAGACTGTTTGAAAGTTCAAAAGGGTCTCATTGATTGAACTTATTATCTAAAGGGAACATCATATTTAATGTTCGAAAATAAACCAATTTCAAGTTTTTAAATTAAAGAATATTCTTTTTATGTAAAACTTTTATGGGCATTAAGTATGTCATATTCAGTCTTTAATGCTTACAATGATATATCTTAATCAGATAAATATTTTTACATATGTTCACTGATAGTAAAGTAACTTGAAATGTACATTAGACTGTACAAAAATGTCACAGCTCCATTAAATTGATGGTTGCAGAGGTGTCAAAAATTCATGCCCAAATACATGAATTGGAAAAAATTAATAAAGAAAAGTAATTTTGCTTTCTAATGTTTTTTTACAACTTATTATTATATGAATTGTATCATGAAGACAAAAAAGTGTTGTGCTTTATTTAACCCAAATCCTTAATTTTTTTGGTCACTTACTGTTAAAGAGAGCATGAGAAGTAATATATCCCACCTCTCCTTGATAAGTGAATATTTTCTGCTAAATTCTAGGCATTATATATATATATATATATATATATATAATATTCCACTCACTAAAATCTTATTGCATAATAACTAGTACATGAATGCTATTTGTGCATTTCCTCCTATCTTGAATATATGCACAGTGAAAACTGAGAATTTTTTTTCCCAATTTTAAGTGGCAACCCTGTAAATATTATACTACCATCAAAAACTTTAACTATACACAAGTTTCAAACTCTAATACTCCAGAAAGTATATGAAAAATCTGTTTCAGAATTGTATTTTTACAAATAGGAAGCAAAATAAGTTTAATAAAATGGCACTGAATATGAAAGCAAAGATTTAAAAAAACTCAGAATGGAGAAAATGATCTGAAATAGTGATGTTGAAAATAATAACGTAAATTGGAGTTTTGTTAATTAAAATAATTACTAAATGCCAAAAGATTTTTGTATCAAAGATAAGTGCATTAAGCAAAAACAATATTATATTTGAATTATATTTCAACATATTATAATGCTGTGTTAATTAATATCAACTTATAAAAAGTTAGTACACAATAAAATATTTTATAACTTAATATGTAGCCATTAAAAAATTGTTAAAAAAAATTATGAATTTTTTCTCAAAGCACTCCATAAACCATTTGATTTTCTCTCTTTATCTTGAATGAATCTATCATGACATTTTTCTCCTCTTTTATAGCAATTGCAGGAAAAGGAGGAAGAACTTAAGACAGTAGAAGAAGAATTTGAAGAGCACCAAAGAACATTAGAAGGATGCAGAGTTAGTTATTAATATTTATATTTATTAATATTTTAATTTATTAATTTTTAATTTATTTATTAATATTTATATTGAATTTCCAGGATGAAATTATTTTGTTAGAAATTTAAACTATTTCATTTTATAATTTAATTTTTTAATAGCTATGAAATTTTTTTTTAAAAAAGTAACTATCTAATAACTGCAATAAATATATACAGTATAATTTATATATTTTCCCACATATCCAAAATTACTTTTATTATTTTGTGTAGATTAGGAGTATACAAAATATCTTAGAATAGGGGAACAAGTATTTTTTTATCCTTAATTGCTCTACCGAGATTGTTGTTGTACTTCTAGTTACAAATTTCGTTCATTAAGACAATCAAATCTAGGAAAACAATTCAGCTGTTGTGGAAATAGATTTAAAATGAAAAAGACTATTTGTTTAAATAGCTTTATAGTTCAAAAGTGTGAATTAATAAAATTCTCCTCTTGTATTCAGCTTTAAAGGCACCAGGTTTCATGCTTCCAATGACAAAAGGTCCTACGACCTGACTGTTCATATTTGCTCGATGTTGATGGAAAAATTGAAAAAAAAAAATCTTCAACTAGGGCCATATTACCCAAATGCTCATATCTGCACATGATATTTTTATAATGCTTTACAAATTCTGGATTACTTCCCTATAGAAAGTAAATGAAAATTGTTGAGGGCTTCGAGTCACCTAAATTTGTAGGAGATTTGAAAAAAAGAAATTTTACCACAAATTAGTAATCTGAATGAATTAAATACACCGCCTAAAAATATGTTTCACAAAATTATTTTTCAGGTATGGGAGGATTAATTTTTGTCATCATGTTTCCTTCCATTTTCAAAAATTGAAAGAAAAAAATCTCTTTTCAAAATTTTAATGGTATAAGAATTGAGTTTTTGCACTAGTGAGACATTATTCATACTAAGAAAAGGATTTTCTTACAGGTCAAAATATTTATTTTGGGTTGTTGACTTATTAGGATTAACGATCGTCTCATCATTCAATTTTAGATTATGTGAAATACCAGAACTGAATTTATATGATAATTACTGTTGTGTATATTAGAATTTCTTTTACAGAAGTAGCACATAAAAAAATTACATGCTGTTTATTTATATTTGTCAGAAATTCATTTATTTTCCTAAAAATGTAGTTGATATATTTATTATTTTCTTTGTTTATGAACCAGTTTGTGATATTTAGCTTTATATAGTAGATGACTTCCCCAATATTTGGAACATTTGATATAATAGCTAGCTAAATAAATATTGTTGTTTCAGGAATTTTGTTTTTGTATTAAGTTTATCGCTTCAAGTTCAGTGTTTTTATGGAGGAACTCTAGAAATGTTTTTAATGTTGGGGGGGGGGGAAACCCTGTTGGCCATTTTGTGAGAGTGTGTTTTAGTTCCAGAGATATAATACCTGTAATTACTTTTTCAGAGACATCAACAGTATTGTATAAGTTCGATACAATGTATTTAATTAAATAAGATCCAGTTGGTCCATAAGGGTTTTAACTATTCCTAATAAAATTATATGCTTTATCACTTCTGATGGCTCATCAATTAAAAGACTAAAGACTTTGCTGGTGAATGGATGGTGTCTCTTCCTGTAGTTGATTATGTCCCTACGATAGATTTTACTGCCATGTTCTATTGGATAATAAACTTACTTTAGTGGAACTATTCCTATCATTCACCATCAATATTTGAAGATCCACATATGGTTGCTTAAGCTCAGTCTTATTGAATGTCTTCATATTGATTAATTAGAGAATCCTTACCTTTTATATGAACATATTAACTTAGGCACAATAGATGCAGACATATTTATCTATCATGACCTAAATACGTCATTGCAGACTAAATGAGTAGTAGTATGTGGTGTTTTTCAATATTACATAAGAAGTTTCTGCAGTTTGTAATTTCTACTATCAAAGCCATTTTTTACTTGTCACATAGCATCTTTAAAAGAACAAATCTTTGTGTCTGGTCATGGACTTTTTTTGTCTAGTATATACAATTTTTATTTAAAAATATTGGAAATTTATTAAAATCAAATGAATTGTCATTATTAGGTACTAAAGTTATTGGTTAACTATATCTACAGAATAGTCATCTTAATGTTTCAATAATTCTGTTATTGGCAATGGAATTCATTTTAAATTTTTTAGGCCACTTTGAGTACGCATTCCTTTCAATTAAATAGACAGAATTCATAAAAAGAGTAGCAAAATCTGTACAAATTTTTTCTCATGTTTTTGAAGATGACTTTGAAAGACGAATTATTATCTTAGGAAGACTTTATGTATCTAGAACACTGGATATAGTTCTTATCTGAGGATTCAATTTCTCTATTGATTCCTACACACTAAAAGTATGAACATGCTGAAATTTTCATTTTACGTATTAGCACTGTGTGATTTGTTTAAAACTATCTTTCAGTTTACTTTATAAATTATAGTCTGTCCATAGAAATTACTTCTTTTTGTATACTGTAATCACGGTCTTTCCCAAGAAATTTTAATCCTGATATTAATTTTTTCCCCTTCATGTAAAAATTTAGACTCTTAATTTTTTCTAGTTATTATAGTTAATTAAGAAAGCATCAGTAATGTCATCTAAAATATCAAAGGGTTCTTTAAAATGCATAGAAATCAGCTGCATTTTCACATGTCTTGAGATATTTAATATCATAACTACCTACACTAAATGATAGTTAACCAATCCCTCTTTATCTTATACTGAAATAAACTGGTTGCACTTGAAACAGCTAAATCTTGTTTAGATCCAAACCTGTGATTTAAGATCAGTTTATAAACTTTTTCTAATAAAATTATGATAAAAACATTGATTCCCAAATTATTTAAGACCCTCTTTATCTATTTGACTATAATAATATTCTGACTTTGTGAAAGTTTGCGACACAAATGAATTATATCTCTTTGGTCCAGTATCATAGATGTGCAAAATTATTGCCCAAAACCTATAATGTGAAGCATTCTTAGCCATAAGGGCACAGTTAACCAATCTAAAAAATGATTTTAACTGGCTTCAAATGTTTTTAATTTGGTACTAATTTTCTGTTGTATAAAATGTTTGTTAATTAAATGACCTCTGTATTCAGTTTCATCAATATAATATAAAATCTAAATAAGCCCCCACCTCAAAGAACTATAATGCTTAAGTGATGTTGTATCTGAGAATAAAGAAAAAGAGTGTAATTTGACTAAAAATGAAACAGAAAAAAATGTTCTTCAGGATTTCAAAACAAAAAGCATGCTACAAACACACACACACACTATATATATATTGTATTCATTGAAAGTATTACATAACTTTTATCTTTCCTACTTCTCTTTCCCTAATTTACCCTTATCCTTTTTAAATATTTTCTTTTCGGAACAGTTAGATTTAATTGCTATAATCATGAGTTTTATGACATTTACTTCAATAAAGCTCAAAAGTATGTATGTATATATGACGTATGAATGGTAATAATATATGAAGGAATTATAAAATACTTCATAATTTTTTCCCATTAATGTTATGTATTAATATTTTTTATACAATTTAGAAATCCCTTGCTGAGAAAAAATCAGAACTTGATGAACTTACTAAGCAAAAAAGTGCCATAACTACTGAGATGGAAAATTATCGAAAAAAGCTGGAAGAACTTAAATCTGAATATGAGAATCATTCATCATCCTACAGAAGAAATAAGGTACTTATTTTAGTTTGTGGTTGTGTATGCATATATATACAGGATGCAGTAAAATTTGGCCGACAAATTCAGAGTGGTAATTGTAGGCATCTAGAGGATAAATAATCACTTTACATTTGGTCCCAAATTACATTTTGTAAGTAAAAATTGCATAAATATAGGGAGCCCAAGCATTGTTGGGAACTGTAAAAAATTAATAAAAGAATAATAACAAATGATATTACAATTATAAACTTTTTAAAATGAAAACACATTCTTAAAGGCTTTTTTTATGTTGGTAACTTGCCGATTTGATGATCCAGGGGGCATAATTACTGAAAACGAAAAAGTAGCTTAGAACCCTTATCTGCAAAAATATTGAAACCTGAAGAAAAATAAAAGGTTGGGAATGTAAGGAATTTTATACTCTTTAGTGTAATGTAAGCATGTAGTATGAAAACTAAGGAATTTTTAAGATATTAAAAAAAAAAAACACTAAAATGGTCAACATAAAGCATAGCTGCAACATTGATACCAATATTTGCAGAAAGTGGGAAATTTGAAAGATAAATTCTAAGCAGGGATAATAGGCATTAAGCTCATGAAAAGTTGTTAGAAAACATATGGTTGGAGGTAACATTTATTCAATGCAAATAACAAAAATAGACATCAAAAAGATAATGAGCCTGGTGAAGAGAATAGCCCATGAATACGAAGATTAAGAACAAGGTAATCAAGAAGAAGCTTTCTCGTTTGAAAATTGTTCATACATTCGAGGAAAATAAAAGCAGCATGCATTCATTAGTGAGCATTGTAGAATTGTTGATCATCAAACTTTATTTGCAAACAAAATATCATATTTCTTGAAGGCTATTGAAATGTATGCACAAATATATGTGTTTACACTAGAAACAAGCATATGAAAGTAAGCAGTATATAATACACACCCTGACAATTGTGTCAAAAGCTCACAAAGGTGTATTCAATGACAAAATATATTACAAAGTGATCTAAATTAAGCAAAAAGTATTTAGACTTCTTTGTAAGCAAAACTATTTGGGCAATTTCACTTTTACAAATAATTGAAAAATGAGCTTTCATTTTGAAGAGATTGAAATATTTGTCAATTAATTTAAATGAGACACGAAGTGTATATATTAACTGTAGTCCATGAATGAAGTCATAGGCTTTGGTCTTATCATATTTAACAATATGGAGTTTATGAGGAAAATCTTGAAGCTTTATCCATTTAAGATATTTCATACTTAACAGTATTTATTTTGCTGGTAATTAGGCGTGGAAAACTTTTATTTGATGTTCATTGCTCAGAGGATGGTGAATGATAAATTTTTTTATATTTACTGTCAAGGACTGAGATGCGAGATGTTTTTGTCACTTAAAGGACATTGAAAACACCCACAGCTACCATATTTGGTCTGGCATAAATACCCATATTTATTAACCCTTTATTTACAGAATTATTTTGCCTTCAATTTTTTGATTTTATTTTTGCACCTGTAGTTAAAATTTCTTGGTATAATAATCTCAAGGTATCCAAGGAAATTTTTTACTTAGCAAAATATCTTGCTTAATTTAATTAACCTTTTAATTGTTATGCCCAAGATAATCTCGGGCACAACACTGATGTTCGAAAATGTCACGCCCAAGTATATATCGGGAGATGTTTATTTCGGCTTCATCTCTTTGTCAAACCCGACTGTATCACGGGAAAAGTTAATGTGCGCTCAATTCGATAGGTGGCAGCAAGTTACTGAAGATTTCAAATGTTAGAAGTTCCAGTACATTTGATTTGTGCAAAAAAAACATTTGACAATTTGTATACCTAAATCATCAAAATAACTTAACAGTTAAAGGGTTAATAATTAAATATTTTTAATTTTAACTTTTATTAACTACTTGCTATCTGAGTTAAATTCACAGTATTCTTTTGAAAACCATAAGAAAAAATAATCATAATACAAAGATATAAGCCAGATTTAAATGCTACTTTTAAGTACTGTCAGCAAATAAATTGTTCACATGACCATTCTAGAGCATGCTTCTAAAGGGAGTAGTGTTGTAGTTACATCTCACTTTTTGTATTCATCCTAACTTCTTTAATGAGAAAATGACCTCAGACCAACCATCTATGCCATTAGGTTGTAAAAGGCCATCTGTTACTGGCTAATAGCATACTTGGGTGATCTTAAACTTTTCAATTCCATTGCTTCAGAAAGAGAAAATTAACATTGATCAGTTTAATCCAAATCTTGTACATATGTTCTCTTGAATCTAAGTTTGAATTCACTTCATATTTTGGCTGGTAAAGAACAAAATGATGCAGCAGAGGAGTTGGTTTATATATTTTTTAAATTAACCTAATAGTGATGTTCGTCATCATGCAGTAACTTTCAATGCTATAATGAGGAATTTACTACAAATAAGACAGTATGACTTATAACAATTTTTGCAATAAGTTAATTGCTATTATATATGGAACAGATGTGATTTTATGTATCCCCTCTTTTATTTTATTTTTTTTCTGTACTAAAAATTACATTTGATTAATAACAAATTTCATGTTTGGAGATTGGTCATTTGCTTGATAATGAGGTACATGTTGCAAAGTATTGTCTTTTAAGATAATCAGACCTAGAACATTGCTTTCATAAATGCAGTCTCTAAATAACTTCAGAGACAAAGTCTCATATGGAGCTCTCAACCAAATCACAGAAACTGATTGGGTGAGTGTGGCAGTTATGCTCTTCAAAATGATCTGTTTCTCTATTATCTGGAGGATTTTGTCATAATGTTTGAAAGGCAAAACTTTAATGGTTACATAATGTCAGTGACATAATATATCATTGGGCATGAGATTATAATTTCTTCAAAAAAGGCTAGAAGCAAAAGATGATATGAAACTTCACTTTATGAGCGTGCCATGGAATGATTATGTTGATGATAATGGGAATTTGTATCAAAGCAAATGTGACTATACATTTATTACAACATTCAATTTCAAAAGAACCCAATAAATTTACAATACTGCTCAGGAATATTCATAATCTGTTAATTTTTTAAAAATGAGCATCAAAGCAAATGTTTTCCATCTTCATTATTATCAGAAAGCAGTTGTTTAATTATCTCCATTTTGGAGAATATATATATCTAACATCTGAGTTACTATTTTTCCTCTACTGCTAGAATGTGTATTTTCTGTAACTGCAACTTCTTGCGGTCAATTTGATTTTTCAGATTTAGTGGTGAAAACATTAACCTTTTTAAATTCAAGATCATTTTTTGAAAATTTATCATTTGTAAAATCCTCCATTTATACTTTTTACTTGCTGATATGCAACAATTTTTTTTTTTTAATTTCATAAAGCAGCTTAACAAGAAAGACATGATTTGGCAAAGGTAATTTCATTAGAGTGTTCTTTTATAATGGAAGAAAAAATGCTTTACTAATGTTCACATAAATAGAAAATGTTGCACATGTTAAGACATATATAAATTACATGTTTTACAGTGCCATGTCTTTCCCCAGCAACCAAAATATGGGAATCTATTTATTTGAGAAATTAATACAATGTTCTCAGCAGAACATGTATATGGAATTTGGATAAATTTCATTCTCTCATTTCAATATTTCTCTCGATTTAATGGTGATTCTTTGTTGTATAATCTCTTCAGTGATGTCAATAGTTTTTATTGTCTTTCTTTTCTTTTCTTTTTTTTTTTTTTTGTCTACTTTCTTAAATACATATATAGAATGTACTACTATGTTTACATTTAAAAAAATTGTCTATTTCCGTACTCTGTTTGTTTAATCTAATAAATTTTATACTTGTACAAATGAAATTTTCAATTTTGCATAGTATGTTAAAATTTGAATTTTTTGGGTATTTATCTATTTTCTAGGCATATGGCACATAATTTTTATATCTTCATAATGTAATTATCAGCTCATTTATTAATTTAAGTAAATTTTAATTCAATATTAGGGGCATCACTTTTTAAATAATTTTGTGCAAAAATTTCCAATTTCCAGATTTTAAGAATTTATAAAATTGACTTTCAAATTAAAATTTAGGAAATAAATAATTCTTTTTTAATTATATTTTTTGCTACTCTGATGAAGATCGATTTTTGTAAACATTTTATTACATATTCATAAATAAATATTTAGTTGTACTTGAAAGGGCAATTTGACTGCAAAGAAATGCATTATCTAAAAATATTTATAATATTTAAACCAAAACTAATGGAAAACTCTTGGAAAATTGTTATAATGATTGAAATATACAATTTTCATTCAATGTATATGAATTACAATACACCAAATAATAATTATAAAAAGACTTAAGTTTATATTTAGAGAAAATATCTATGTATGTAGATTTATTTATTCCAAAATTAATACAGACATAAAATCTTTATATAATGGTCATAAAAAAATTCTGTATATCCATTTTGAATTATTCTCATTTGGACGTGATATTTAAAAATGATATTTTAGGTTTTGTTAACCTAAACACCTTTCTCTTGAACTCATATTAAAAATGCATTATGAGGCCAAATTTGTTTGACAACAACTTACATGTTTGCCTTGTGGAAAATTAAAAGCAATGCTTGCTTTTATGGGGATGGAGTGGAGATTTGAGTAATACAAGATTAATACAATTGAGAATTTTTGATTATAAACGTAAAATGAGAAGTTAAAGCTAATGAAAGTGTGGAAGCCTCATTCGTAACACAATCTTTTTGGAATGAATGAGATAGAAGCGTAAAGTACTATTATGTACAGAATTATAAGAACACAGTTGTTGAACAGTGACAGGACTCTTTTGGGAGGGGGGAGGGATTCTATACTGATTTTTAGATGTCTTGGAATTTTTGTTTTGAAACATTTATATTTTGTTATCAAAAGTTTTTAATTGTTGAAAGCATTAGTTCAGTTGATTAAAAATTATTATTAGTTCATGCAATTTAAAATAGATTGAAAGTATTTATTATTTCTTATTTCTAACCGAGATATTTTACTATACGGCAAGCGAGCTGAGATGACAGTAATTCCAAAAGAATTATGATGTAATACTTGGAGATTTGTGGGCAGAAGTGTAATTTCTAGATCAAATTATTCCCCTATTCACTTGCTTGAAGTTTCAGTCCCCCCCCCCTCCCCTATATGTTTACATAATATAGGAGAAAGTTAAATGAAAGGATTATAACAGAATATGATTAAACAAAGTAAATATTCCACAACATTAAGTTGTAGCTATATACATTTTAATAGAACAAATTTTGAATTTAATATTTTATGCAGTATTTATTCTGAATTTTAGGGCACTCTACTGAAACTCAAGAATGATAAAAAGAAGCTGGAAGATGATATATTGGGCTTAAAAAAATGCATTGATGAACAAAAGAGAAAGTATGTTGATTTAATACAGCAAATTTATTTTATGTGATCAAACTTCTTTTAATTTTAATAAGCTGTAGCTTATCACTTATAGCTATAATCAGTTCAGCTATCATTTTTAATAAATTAATTTAGTTATATCCATTAACATTAAAATTTATAATTTACTTTACCTTTGATAATTTGAAAACATTAAATGTTACTGAAGATCAAGAAACAAGTTGGAAAATAAAATAAAAAGCATGTTGTGTATAAAAATGCTCTAGTGTTTGAATTAAATTTTAGGGATTAAATAGAATTGAAATTTATTGAATGCCTTGCATCTGATTAAATTAAATAGTTGAATAGAGTTTTTCAGAATGACAAGAGTACTTGAAATATAACGAAAGTATTTTTGTTTTGGCTATACATAATTCTAATTTCTGTAATTATATATTAATAAATAATTGTCAAATATGTATTTGTTTAAATTTAATATAACTAAGCCCATATGGCTTTTTTTTTCTTTTCATTTTTTTCTCTCTAATATTCACAGAAAAAAAATTAATTTAAAGAATGGATGAAACACTGATTCAGTTTAGCTTTTATTCCAGTGATTTGTAGTATTTTTAGATATCTTATTTAAAGGCATTTTTAACAGTTCATTGAAATTACAATTTTGATAAAAAATTTAAGTCTTAAAAATGATTTTTGTGCAAACAGATTTTCTGAAATTATACTAGAAAATTGATTTTTGTGCAAACATATTTTTTGAAATAATACTAGAAAATTGGCATTCTTTTGTTAAGTTTTTAATTAAGAAAAATTTTACTTCAAATTTTTTTAAAAAAAGATATATTTAAAGTATTTATTTCCAACCTCCAAAGTTTACCAGTCTGTTGATTTTAGTTCCAAATTCTATTCTACTTAACTCTTATGCTTTCATATGATAGTAAAAAAAATGGCAGTTGTATGTATGCAAACAAAATTTAATGGAATGAACCAAGTCTTATTGATAAAAAAAAATATATGGCAAATCTTTTTTTTATAGTGATCAATTTTAATTGGATTGGATTGAATTGAATTGAACTGTATAATAAAAATGGATTACTTTCAGAGTAAAATATTTTATAAATTTCTAAAATTGAATTTATTTTAAATGATATGTACACTAATATTTATCTTATTGATATGTTACTATTTATAGTTTAATTGGTTAATTGTCTGTGACTCCATTCTTCCTTTTATGACTTTTTATAAACCTAATATTTTGTTGTTTGACTTGAATAAGTGCCATTTCACTCTTCCTGGTTGAATGTTAAAAGAGACTATATAGAAACCTAAAAAATTTACTTAAAGAGCAATTTACTTCAATTTTAGAAACTGTTTAGGATTATTATTTTTTTTTATTCAAGCAATAATAAGGTATTATGGGGGTGTTATTATTTCTTTCTATTTCCTGAGTCCAACTTTCAGCTTGTTACTTGTTTGACACATACAGATTCAGTATATTTTGCATTTTCTGAAATTTCTTACAGTTCAATAAACCTTTTTAAAAATATTGATAAAAACAATTAGGACCATTGTAACCTGGCGATAGGTGTGAGATTTTCAGATTTGAGACTTGATATGAACAATATTTGTGTAAGTGGGCTTTATATATGTTTAAATTTGCTGCCATGAATCAATCTCTTGTGAGTATGACAAGGAAGTTTGAGAAATGGATTCTCATTCCACATATATCATCTCATAGTAATGTAAAATTGAGGCTCATTTGAAGATTAACTTTCTGTGTAGCTTAATAATGTGATCTTAGCTTGTTGAATTAAAAATTAAACTGTAATTAATTTCTTGCTTGATTTCAAAATTTTTTTTTCTCTCAGAGATGAAAGAAATTTGGAAGAAGAGGACAGAAAGTGCCAAGAAGCTGTACAGAAATTAAAAGCCAAGAATGTTAATCTAGAGAATAAGTTAAAAACTTTAAGAGAAACTATAAATACGAAACGAAGTGAACAGAGTAATTCTGTAAAAGTTGAAGAAAATTTAAGGTAAGTTTTTTTTTTTTTTTTTTATATATATATGCCCAAATATTAATTGTAAAGAATTTATCCGGCAATTTTATGAAAAAAAAATACTGGACAGGTACAAAAATATGGCAATGCTTTGTGAAATACATGCTTGTATGAAAATATTTACTCTAATCAAATGTGTAGGGGGCCCTGGTGTTTTCGTCTACTGATGCCACCTATATAATCTCTTAAATAGTCTACTCAGGTCATTTGTTAAGACATTGTTCTCTGAAGTTGCAATTGCATCTTGTTAAGAC
>JAPMOQ010015492.1:902232-917582 GCA_026543055.1 Argiope trifasciata | reverse complement strand
TGCATCTTGTTAAGACATTGTTCTCTGAAGTTGCAATTGCATCTTGTAAAGACATTGTTCCCTGAAGTTGCAATTACATCATGTTAGAATTAACATATTTCAAAAGTGGGTCAGGTTATTACAGCTCGCCTAACATCTGCAAGGCAGGGCTGTTATATATCTTAAGCAGTACTGTATCAAAGGTTCATTCTACATATTTGGAAAGCAAGGGTACATAATCTAGTAAATCATAGCCCATATGAAAATGCATGTTGAGTAATTGTGGTAGACAATCATTAAGGAGGATTTGACAGAAAATAAGAAGACCATAGCTGTAAAGATTTTTGCTGAAATGAATGTCAAGTTCATGTACCTATAAGTGCAAAACAAATGAAGGAAAACTATAAATACTTTAATGCTTATCATTCGATTACCATCATTAAAAATATTTTTCTTTACAATCACAAGTATTTAAAAAATTTGCCATTTAAACAATATCATTTAAATAAAAGACTTAAATTGTTTTAAAAATATCTTTTATAAGTTTGAATTTGAGTATAATAAATTAAACAGGGTACATAGTGTCATGAAAAGTTCTTAATCTTAGAAGAGAGATCCTTAAAAGTTCTCAATTTTCTTCAAAAGTGCGAAGAAGATGCATCTTTTTTGTTTCTGCATTCGATAAAAGCTCTAAATCGATAATAGTCATAAATATTTGTTTACTGGATATATAAAAAAAAAGAAAGCTGATGAAAGGGAAGCATTCAATGTGGGGATATGCAGAGTTTTTAACCCATGTTAAGCTAACTTTTTTTGTTCACTTGTTTTTTAGGTATCATATTGGAATGGTTATTCTGAAAAAGCGAAATACAGAATATGCCAAACTGATTGCTACTCAAAAAACCTTTGAACCTCTTTTGCATTTAGTCTTCTGAATAGTGAATAGTTTATTTTAATTACTCCTGGTAACTTTTATGATCAGCTCTTTATGTCTTCTTAAAGACTGCACAGACAAAAAAAACAATGTGTGTTAATAAAATAAAAAAATAAATACTTAGAGATGAGAGAAATTGTTCTAAAAACACACATGAAATTTAGTGTGTAAAGGAAATAAATGTTATTTAGCCCTTTATTTTTATTGTAGTGAAGAACTTAACACGTTCTATCATTATTCTTCTTAATGTTTTGTTTTGTCCAATCTTTTGAATGAATATGAAAGGGATTTTACTGCACAATTTTCGTTTTTCGTTAAAACGTTTTCCAAAGTAATAATAATAATAATTGAATGTAGTTATATGCTTTAAACCTTGAAATAATAATAATTTACTTAACTTCAGAAGTTAAAAGTAATGAGACATTTTTTTATAGCCTGAACATTTGTACATTATTGTAAAACAGAAAATAACCAAGGATTAGAAGATATGTAGGTTTACATATGCATACATGTACAAAAGTGTTTAAAAGTACTTAATTTTTGCAGCACTTTCTCACTACTCACTCTGTTAAATTCTCTATCTGATATAAATGAAAAACTTTTTTTTTAAAAATTACTTATTACTCATAAATTGAGCATATTCGTCAGTACAAGTGCATTCTAACTCTTCGTATCATCGAGTGTAATATCTAAGAATTACATTTCTATTTGCTCTTAATTTTTGTGCATGTATTTTGCTAATGTCACTTACTGTTAATTATCTTTTTCACTTTCAGAGCTGAAATGAATCATAATTTGTATGAACTTAAGAACATTGAAGATAATTTGACTGCCTCTAGAAATGCCATCCGAAACAAAGTTAATGCGTTTGGAGAACACACTGAAAAAGTGTTGCGAGAAATAGAAAAAAATCGTAATAAATTCAGAAATGCAGTAATTGGCCCACTTGGTAAGATATTTTTAAACTTGAATGTTTCCTACTGCACTGTAATATGATAATGTTAAGCTTAAAAATTGTCTTTTGATAGTAAATAGCAGAAATTGGTAACTGTTAAAGATCATTGCTATACTTCTTTCTACATTATAATCTATACTTATAATAAAGCTCAATGTCTATGTACATGCGCATTAGCACTCTACAGGCCTGACCATTAAACTTACAGCTACCAAATTTGGCACATTTATACCTTGGAAGACAGGAATGGGCATCTCAGAGTCCTTTTTGATTTTTTAATTAGAATTTGAAGTGATTAAAAATTAAACATAATTTCAAGGCTTATTATTTTAACTCTTGCTGTTCCAAAAATTCTTTAATTAAATTGTGCTTGCTATATACTCAGCGATGTCCCCAAGTGTATTCTAAAACTCATTAGGCATTCTTATATTATTTAGTTACTTTTAGGGCATTCTTATATTATTCTGATATAAATTACCATGCTAAACATGTGCCCCTTGAAGGAGGGGGGGTAAAAAGGTGAATTATTTATAAATTATTGCATATACAATAATATGTTGTTCACATGGGGTAAAAAATCAGTTTTTGTATTGAAAAATAAAAGTTTACAATCTATGCATCCTGATGCTGCTACATCTGCTAGAGGGTATTATCTGCCATTTAAGAGCACATCATATGAAACACTGTATTATACACAACATTAGACTTTTTTGTTGATATGGGAGATACATGTTGCTTAATGTAATGTTTTACTAATGTGTCTAGAGAATTACAGAATCCTTTTGATCCTAAATCTAACATTTCTCTAGTTATAAAATTAATGATTTATTCTTTATACCTGCATGGTCATCCAAATCTGTATACATCCTTTTGATTCTGGCTTTTTGCTGAAAATTTATTTTTGATTTCATCTCTACAATGCTTATATATATATATATATATATATTTTTGGTCGTCTCTTTGCAAGCACATAGTTTTTCAAGATTTTGTTGACGTTTGAACTTGCATCTTTATGTATAATGGAGGAAAATGTGTATGTGTTGGTGCTCTATAGGCTGAATAGTTTGATTAAGAACTACCAAATTTGCACATATTAGGTAATGCTAGGAAGTGCTTGAGAGGGTGGAAATAAGCATCTCAAAACAATACTTTTATAAAAAAATTAATAAAATTATTTATTTATAAAAATTATCAAAACATTGGCTTTTTTCTGCAATTGCTTCTATAAATATTGTGGTTCATGAATTATTTATGTATCATCTTAAAATTTAAAAAATACATATATCTTTTCAATAATATTAATTTTTTAATATTCAATTAGTTTTTAAAAATAATTTTAAACTTTTTTCAACAAAACTATAAATATTTTCAAGAATTCTGAACAAATATATCAAGGATGATAATATAAAAATATAGAAACTCTAGAACACCACATAAGTTATTGATAATATTCTTTAATTATTGTTGAATTTATCCTTACTTTTCTCTTTAATGAATAGGTATAAATGTGGAGTTAACAGATCCTAGGTGGGCAGCTGCTGTTGAATTTGCAGTATCTAGTTCTTTGTTGAACAGTTTTTGTGTCGATAATTATCAAGATTCGCAAGTACTGAAAGAGATACTAAAAAAATTTTATTCAAAACCACCTTCAATAATTATCAGTCAGTTTGAATCACAAGTAAGTCTGGTTATCCAATATTTATTTTATACTCTGATTAATTAAAAATGTATTATTTTTCTAAAAAATGTTTATTGAAAAAATTGGTGAAATATCAAGACTTTGATATTTCACAATTTTGTATTAATATCTTTTTTTTTTTAATAGCTAAGTTGCATAAGAAAACACTTAAAGGTTTTTTAAAATCTGGAATAATTATAAACGTATGTAAGTCAGTTGATTATGCTGAAAATGCATGTTAGATTAAGGAATGCCAGTTTAGTTTTTACTACTACTGATATATCTTGGAATAACAATATTTTCAAGTCTACGTATTTATAATATTTTAACTTTTTATGATCCCCCCCCCCTTTTTATTTGGTTACTGTGTTTCTTATTTTCACTCTTTTCTGTGTCATCTAACTGTTCGCCCTGGCTGTTTAACTCCCTCACACAAGATTATTAACTCTTGAGATTCTAATTCTTCTGCTTACCATTAATATAGGGACAACAGAATTTTCATAGTGTTTGTAATTATTAAAGTGATCTGAAATGCAGTTCTCTTCTTTCGGCTATTGATTTTCCTGACCAGAACAATACATTAAATATTCTTTTCTTTTTCAGTTCTTTTCTTTAAGGGGGGGGGGCAGGTCAATAGCCTTGAATAATCTTATATTTTGATTAGGATCATTTAAGAATTTGTTGAAATCATTAAAATTTTAAGTTAAGAAAACAGTATTTTTACCATAACAATGTAAAAAGAGTGAGAGATAATTGAAATAAAAGAAAGAGAAGGTAGAGATATAAAGGGGAAAAAAAGGAAGGTTTGACTAATTAATAAAATTGATTTAAATTTAATTACAACAAAGTGAAGCATTGTCATTATTTGTATTTAAAATAAATTGGAAACATTTCTAAGAATGAAAGAGAGACTTGAACTAGAATAAAATTGATACTACAATTCAATTATTGTTCAAGTCAAAAGATAATTTTAGCTTTTTAAAATAATTAAATAATTTTCATCTAATTAATTATTTCAGAAATTTTTAGTAGAAATAGAAAAAATGTTAAATACTTGGTTAATTATTTGTTAGAATTAACAAAACTGATGTGTTGTGAATGAATTAGTTTTTAAAATTAAAAATAAAACAGTTGATCTGGAAATGTGCCCCAAAACAACCTGTGCAAACTCTGTATAGCTACTGTCCAGTGTTTGGGAGAAATTCTCGTGATATTTAAACTGGGAATTGTGTTTTCTACTTTTACAGTATACATGGCTAGCTAAGATCCAGTACTTCTCTTTACACTATGAAATCCCTCATTGCATTGAAAAAAAATTTTCATAAAAATTATTACTCATAAAATAGAAAAATATATAAAATAAACCTAAGCTCTAGTTTACATGGAATTTGTACAACAAAACAACTATTCCTGCACCAATTAACTGATATATTTCTTTCTAGTGATAATTATTCTATTTTATGCTTTATTTATTCTTAGTAATATTCAAATATATTTATTAAAATGTTGTCAATTATTACAGAGTCAGTAACCAATTTAAAAGGAAATTTAAAAACTTAAAAATAAAGGGAATTTTTCTCAGTTATTTTCTCTCCATCTAAAATATGCCAATCTTTAAAGATTAGAAGAATAAAAGATCATAGTCATTCTCCCCCCCCCCCCAAAAAAAAAATGCTTTGCTACTGTGTAATGCAGAAACTTGAACCTTTTCTATTCTTTCCCTCCTTTTTTCTGTATAGACCAGCTCGGTTTCGATTTGTGAGATAGGTTTGTGTTCTTTTTCCATAAAATTCCTGAATTGTTGTTAATGAGCATACACAAGACTTCTAGAACTATACCAAAGATTAAAATACATTTATCTGTTGGGAATAGCAACTTTCAATCTGCAGATGCATTGTAGTGATATTTAGTCACTCACACATCAGTTTATTGAATGGTTTGTTTAAAAGTTGAGAAAGTGTGAGCTTACTCATAGTGGTTTAAAGAATTTTTTTTAACACATTGAATGCCTCGGCAACTTTCAGAAATCTGGCCTAAAATAACACTAACTAATTTTTATGATTATATTTTTTGTTTGATTTGTTTAATAATGTTTCTATTCATGCAAGTCAGCATTTCCCCCCCCCCCCCAAGAAACCATCTATCGATATTACTATTGATATACTACGAATTTATTCGTACCTACAAAAAAATAGCAAGTAAACACAGTATAAGATAACTCATAGTTGCCGTCCTAGATAAGAACGCAATCTACGTGTTATTTTGTAATTGGCAGTCCACATGTTAAACAGGTTTTTTTCATGGTATTATTTTATAGCTTTTGTTTTATGCAACCTTATAATGAATCTTTTTTTTTTTTCTAAAGCTGATTATTGTAGAAACAAATGATATTCCTTTACAAATGAAATAATATAAACTTATTTTATATACTTAAATTTTTAAAAAATTAAACGTATTATGGTTTTGTCCACATAGAATAAATTTATTTAACGTTTTAAAATCTATTTTATTACTTTAAGAAATTCTCTGAAATGTGATTGAACTCTGTTACTTTAACAGTTTTCTTTTCTTAGATGTTTGATGTTCAATATGGAAGAGCTTTGTCTTCCTTTCCTACAGTTTTAGAGATGCTTACAATAAGCAATCACCGAGTTGCCAACTGTTTAATTGATCAGGTTTGTGTTTAAAAATTAATACTTGACATAGTCAGCCACCATCCTCATAATTGTTTACTGTAAAATTCATTTTTTTCCTACATAATATATTTTTAAAATATAATGTGCATTGATATATATATATATATATATATCTTAGATGATACACAGTAAATAATAATGATAATAAATTTCAGAAATTCAGCTTTTTGATTGACAATACTTAAATGATTTTTTTAATTTGAAATATAAATAACTAAAGAATAATGCACAAAACTTTTCTTGTGAAGAAAAATATTCTTATGTAGCTTAACTATAATTCTTTGTAAAATTTTCATACATTCAGGCCTCTTTCCCATGATCATCAAATTCTTTCTTTGGCTGTTAAAATTGAATATTTACAAAATTTTAATATTTAAAATGGCAAAGATAGCTTTAATCATATGCACATCTTTATTTACAATATTTAATGGCAGAATACTGTCAATTGGAATTTTCGTTTGTCATTTTTGGTAAATTGATTCAAAAAATATTATTAAAATTATTGATTTTTGAAAAGGTTCATAAGTTAAAATATGTGTGTGTGTTAGATATGTGAAACAAAATTCAAGGGAGCTGCATATTCATGTTTATAATATTTATCAAAATGATCAGCTTTCATAGAAACTATGGATTTTATTATTAATGGTCATTTTCAAAAGAACATGAATGTTATTTTCAACACATATAGAAAAAAGTTCTTGTTTATTTGAAAATTTGAGATTAATATCGAGGAATGGGGCTTAATAATGCCCTCTCATAATTTTAAGCTCATTTATTGCTTTACTGTCTATTCACTCCCTTATCTGGTTTTTTAATTTTTCTTTTAATTAAAATTTTGAATGAACATTCTTTTTTTTGGGGGGGGGGTGAGTGGATCAATGTGGACAATGCTTCTGAGTTTGCTGTGTAAGAAGTAAATCGAAATCCCTACCTACTGATATTTAATTTTTAGCTGTAGGCTTTGTATTACTTGAGAAAAAGAGACATTCATAACAAAAATAAAATGTCGAATGATCACTGTTTTAATACGACATATGATTCTGAATTGCTTATTTCTTCCTTTACTTTCAACCCCCAATTTTTAATTTTTTTTTTCACATAGGTGTTTTTACCCATTTTGCCATTTATTTAATTGTGCACTTTTTTTTTTTTATCTGGAAAAATTTGCTATGGTATAGTAATCCTTGTTTTCATGCTTTTGTGTAATTTTTTTTAATGAAATTGCAGAATGTTATAAATTTTGTGGGCACCAGACACACAAATTCAAACACCATTTTGATCAATCATACTTAAATCTGTATTTCAACTCCTTAATATGTTAAGAAAAGTCACTCAATGGAGTAAACCTTAAATGCTTATAAAGTATTGTGTTATTATTATTAATTGGTATTTGTGTTGTAAAAGATTAGTATACTTTTTCTTGATAAAAACTTGGCATGAAAATTAATTTTTGCTGAAAATTGCTAGTGTTTGCCTTATTGTTCAAACACAGTTTTTATCATCTGAAATTCAATTTCAAATAGATGCCTTCTAAAGATTGTGAGAATTAAGTTTCTGAAGAAATAAAAGGTATTTATTCAGGAATTTTTTTTAAGCTGTTAGATATCTTTGCATTAAAGGAGTAATCAGAAAACTAATTTAATTTTGAAGAAAACACATTTAAACAATATTTTAATAAGTATAAATATTTAAAAAAAATTGCTTCATCTCATTAAAGAAAATAGTGTTACTGCCAATTTTCTATCTTATTATAATTTTTGATTAGCTAAGGTTAAGAATATAATATTTAAAAAAGCATAATTAATCTGGGAATTTACTGAAATTTTTTTTTAAAAAAAAGCTATAGACTTCTAAAATGAAATTCATTAATAAAAATCTTAATTTTTTTTTTAAAGTTTAAAATATAATGTATGACTTTCTTATTGGATTTTATATCAAAAGCTAAACTTGTTGACGAATACAAAACTTTTCTTTTAGGCTCAGATTGAAAGAAAAATTCTTGTTGAAAATGAAAATGCTAGTGCAGATCTCATGAAAAATCCACCAATGAATTGTATATCTGCCTATTTCATGAACTGTGATCAAATATGTTTCAATCCTTCTCGAATATACTCTTTTGGGAGGAGGATACCAAGAACAAGATTGTGTGCTATCAGAGGAGAAGATATCAAGTACATATCATTTTCCTTATCCTATCTTCTTTTAGTTGTATAAAATAATAGCTGCATTTAACTTTAAATACCTGGCTGTTAGAGATTTTTGAATGTGAACATTTTCAATTGTTCACAACCAATAATTCTTTAGATTTGATCTACAGACTTAGTTTTAATGGCTTTCTCAGTCAGATATTTTTAATAAATATTGACAGGCATAAACCAATATTATTTTGAAAATCTTTTGCAGTTTTTATGGTGCTATCCCATTATTAAATTTTCAGTTTGAGGAATTTAACTTTAACTAAGAAGTGTTTAAACTTTTAAATCTAAATCTTCATGCCTTTGTCAATGAAAGACCCATGAAAAATATTAGAAAGTAATAGTGAAAATAATCTGGTTTTACTAATGCAACGAAAGTAAGTTGCAAAATATACTTTTAAAACATATTTAAATTTTTTTAAAAATTAAGTCATGAAAGTTAAACAAATTTTAATTCAACTAAATTTGTTGTCTTTGAAAAGATTGTTTTTTTAAATTTGGAAATAGTGTAAATAATACATTTATGCTGTAATATTTTTATGTATTATGGTATCAAAGTATTCAAGTTTTTCATAAATTTTAGTTAATTTTATTTTAATTTAAAAAATTACCTTGAAGTGTATATTTTATTCTCCCCCTCAAACAAAACAAAAAAATACACTGATGCAAATTTAAAAGACCAAAATCTAATGAAATATCTTGATGCACATTCTTCTTTATTGCTAATAAAGATTATTTAATAATTGATTTGCTTTAATAAAATTTAAACATATAATATTGGTAAGATTTTCTTTGTATTGCATTATAAAATTTATGTAAAAACTTTTTTAAATATATAAGGGGTGTTTAAATGAAATGGTACGAAACATTGTAACTACATAGCTGTTAACATATTTGCATATGCCGCTATGGGAGAACGTTGCGAGACATATAGGGATGCGATTGGAGAATCTGATGTAGATTGGAGCTGGTGCCCGCATATACAGGAGAGAACTGGGACTTTTATAAAGAGTGATATCCAATTGACCTGGCAGTACACATGCCTTATTAATTTCCTCGAACATAGAATAACCACCATTAATGCTGATGTGCACTGTGAGAAAACTAGGAGGTCCATGAAGAATAAAAGACTAGGGCTACTCACCCTGATGTGGTTTTGCTCTATGATAACACATACCTATATGTCTCCATGGTTACATATGCAAAACTGTCCTAGTTCAAGTCAGAGCAGCTCAACCATTCGTCCGCCCTACAGTTCAGATATGTTTTCCTTCAGTTTTCATGTGTTAGGACAGTGATGGGGAAACTACGGCCCGCGGAAAGGTTTAATCCGGCCCGTTTAAGAGTGCTGTCGTGAGAATGTTTGAACCCATTTTTACTTCGTAATGTGACGACCCGCATAAAAACTACCTGCGGCGATATTCAAAATACAATAATATTCTGGACAAATCCATCCTGCCCAAACAGCTGACTCCTCTTCGCTCAAAACTTCCAGACACTAGCATTTTCGATTCATTGTTCTGTTTTTCCGAAAGAACCGCAAAACTCCAATTCCCGAACAATCCTTGCAGGTAGGTATAAATACAAGCAAGGCCGCCAGAAGATCAGTTAGTTAGCGACTTAGTCAGTCATCTGCAACGACCTGCTGTGACTCGAGTAATTGTTTGTGTAATCCCCGAAACTCCCACTGCCTCAACAAACACCCGCGCAAGAGCATTAGCTCATCTTATATATGCGAACATATCTTTTCAACAATGAAGCTTAGGAAAACTTCTTTAAGAAACAGAATTACAGATGAGCACCTTTCATCAGTTTTAAGAATTTCTGCTTCGCAAATGGAACCGGACTATGATGAAATTTTGATAAAACAGTCTCAATTTCATTTTTCTCATGAACCATTAACCAGTAATGACACCAGAAAATAAAGTGATAATACTTCACACCAAGAACTGCACTAAATTCATTTTATATTTTGTGCTTATAATTTTCTTACCTTTTGTTTTTTTACTATTAAAATAATAAGTGTATGAAATAATATATGTATATGTTTATAGAACACATAAATTTTTTAACGATTAAGCATTATTCTTCGGCCCGCTACGATCGTCTAGTTATTACAAATGGCCCGTCTTAAAAAAAGTTTCCCCACCACTGTGTTAGGACCTCTGAAAATCCATCTGAAAGGGAAGAGCTTCAGCTCAGATGGCAATCTCAAGGAAGCTGTGAAGAATTGGATGGTTGACTATTTTTCATCATTTTGTTTTATCTTTCTACAAATGCTTCTATGGGCTTCTTTATAGAACCTCTCTAGAATTTTATTTATTTTTGTTTGGTGCATTAAATCCTAATAAAAATGTATCATAAATTCAAAATCAAAACAAGCTTATGTTTGGTAATGTAGCAAAATAAACCGCTAATCAAAATATTCTTCTGCCCATGCTTACTTTATAAATAATTATTCAATCTTTATCTAAAATACAGCTCCAGTTTGTCATTAACTTGTGACAGGGCATGAAATACAACAGTAATAATTTTGCATAGGTATAATTTAATCTCCCTAATGATTTGACGTATTTGTTATGGTAAAAATTTTGGTATAAAGATTTTATGTTTCAAGTAAGAAATAAATGAATAACTTAAAATAAAGAAAAAGGAAATGAAAACTGTTGTTATTTTATTAATTTCAAAGTTAAATTATCTCATATGTGCAAATATATTCCGAAATAGAAGAGAAGAAATACATAATTAAATCTGTTATAATCGTAAAATTTAACTTTTATTTGCCTAAACGATGTGTGGTTTCATGCTAGTTGTTCATTTTCATCTTTCTGTATTTCTACTAGATGTAATTACTTGTGAGAAAGTTCTTCATTGTTATCTCGATTTTTCCTTAGAAATATGGAAAGAGATAAAGAAGAAAAATTAAATAGAGTTAATGAAATACGGAGACAAATAGAGACTCTTGGAAAGGCTGTAGCATCACTCCCAGAAAAAATAGAGCGTTTGGAAGGGGAAGTGGTGAACATTTCTACAGCATATAAAAAAAACTTGATGGAAATCAAAGAATTAGAGAGTAAAGAGGAAACAAAAACTGTAGATTGTTTGGTAAGTGCTGAATTAAGTTATTTCATTGTACATCCATAAATTACTTAGATGTATGGATTAGTTATTTTAAATATGTGCAGATTCTTATTGTACCTAAATTCTACTTCAGTGGATTAGTTATATTGTTATTTTATTTTTCAACATTATTTTGAATATTGTGAAAATTGTATAATAAAATGCAAAAATTTAATTTATTTAGGTATAATTATTGTGTAAGGAAAAATATGTAATGTACCTTTTTGAACTTAATGGTGACAAAAGTATCTGCAGTTTTGTTTGATTTGGTTATTTTTTATGACCATAACCTGAGCATAAAATGCACTCCTTATTTATAAATGCTTTACTCTGATAAATCAAATTATTTATTTAAGTTGATTAAAAAATATTTGAGACAAATTTAAATTTAACTTTTTTTTTTTTCTTAATTTATGTATGTATTTATTAAGTATCTCAATCATGGGTTCACGAATGCTAATGTTTAATCCTTTTAAACAGCTAATTGTAATTTTAATATTTGCTAATTGATAGGCATCTGTTGTTCTATGCCTAAAAAAGTTGACAAGAATTTGAGGTTTTAGAATTTTTTTTATTTGGTATTAAAAATGCAAATAAAATTCTATTAGATTCAAGCAAATGTGTAACTACCTGGGGATAGCATTTTGTTCAACATCTTGTACTGAAGTCAATGGTAGTAATTTCAGGTATAAAAAATAAGTTTAGAACATACATCAGGGTTGCCATGGTCCAAGAAAATACAGTTAATAAAAAAAATCTAAAAAGGTGGAAAAGGAAAGGATATTTGAAAATTTTCATAAAACCTAGAAACGTCCTTAAGGAAAATTTTCACAGAACCCAGGGGATTTTAAGCTTATAACCCCCAACCCCAGTCTAAAAAGTGCTGATGTTTAAATATTGCAAGAATATAGGCTATAATTTCAAAACAATACCATTTGTGATTGTGTAATTGCATAAAATTATCCCATTTTTAATTGCTCACCTTTTCTTCCTCTATATGAGTAGATAATTGATACTGAAAATTTAAACTGAACTCTTATTATTTTTAAAATTTGTGGCATCATATTTGGTGATTCGAAGTGAGCAGTGGATTGTACTTTTTGCTTAACTTCTTTATTTATAATTACATAAACACTCCATTTTGCAATGAGTTCATAACACATGGCTGATTGCAGTGGGCTTTGTTAAGCCTTACAAACTTAACTTATTTACAGCTTCAGCAGGTGGCTGGAGCCAATGTGTGTCAACATTCTAATGAACCCCTGAAAGACTCGACCGGAAGAGCGTGCAAATGGGGCTGCCATAATTTTAAGAACACCGAATTAGGCTTTAAGCTACAGTCACATGATTAATATTCATCCTTTAATGCATTCGATGATATATATTAGAAATATTTTCTCACATGTTTATTGATAATGGAATTCTAAAAAGTGTACTTTATGTCATACAAAAATGTACATTATATATTATGGATTAGCTCCATTATTTTCAACTACCAGTTAAGAAATCTTTAAAGAATTAAAAAAAAATTATAATATGTTATTGTTCCTAATGGCACTTGTTATTGACAAGCCTGCTGACTAAGGATAATATGTTTTAACAAAGATTTTAACTGCATTTCACAAAAATATCAGATGGATCTTATTGTACAATATTGGCATGTATCAACCTATTGGATCACTATAATATAATGGAATTCAACATTTTTAAGACATACAACTGCTCAAAATTGTTTAAAGAATTTGAAAGAAATTATTCAAGTTGCGATATACAGTTATTTTTACAAATTAGTATGAATGGGTGAAATGTAATTTAAACCTATCAAAAAGGAACTTTTGTACAGAAATGATTGTAAAATTTTATATCTGCTTGTAAATTATACGTAATCTGTTGTGCATTCCTCTATAATTAATCTGTTCAGATTATTGCATTTACTGATGATATAGAGCATTGATGTTGTGACTTGGACCTGGAAGTACTTAAACAAGAATTCCTTTGTTTGAAAACTGAAGCAAGTAAGGTGCATATGGCCAGAATAAAACCAAATGTTTGATGTCTATTAGTTTTAATAATTTTTATCTTGATGTAGATGAATACAAATCAGGAGCTTCAAATATTTAGGCTCTGAAATAAATTCACTGAATGCATAGCACCAGATGTTCGAAGGGGAGGGGGGAACATTTGCTAATGGTTGCTTTTGTGGACTACAAAGACATTATTTGCAAACTTTGATTAAACCCGTTCTCATATTCACTGAAATATAGACAATGACTGAGATAGATAAAAAGATTCTTGGTAAAATTGGAGGAGAATTTAAAAAAAAAACATTTGGTGAAATTAAATGTGATAATTGTTGGACAAAAGTAGATTGGAAAATTTACAAATGAAATAAGAAGTTGATATTATTAAAGGAGTTGATATTATTGGAATATGGCATATTAAATGAGCAGGTCTACTTAATAAGATTAAACAATAATTGAATCCCTAAAAAAGATCTTTTCGGCTAAAGAATTTGATGCCAGAAGAAGAAAAAAAAAAATGTAAACCAAAACTTAGGTAGTTTAACTACTTAGAAAAAGTAAAAAATTAAGATGACAAATTTGAAAACTTTTGCCAAGAATTGGAAAGTGGGAATTTCGGAAAAGTCCAAGGTTCATCTGCGATTATTACACCAGTAAAGAATACACCCCCTTCTCTGCTTTTTTTGCACAACTACAAAATTTATATTTAATTATTAATTCACAAGGGGATATATTTATTTTTTTAATGCATTTTATTTTAGGGAGAAGTTAAAATAGAGAAGTATTGTACTTAAATATGCTAAATTCTTCCATAATTTTTCAACCATTTAATTGATAAATTTATTTCTTTTCCAGCAAGAAGACCTTCAAACTTTACAACAATCTTATGAACAAAAAATTGAAGAAGTGAAACGATTCTCCCAAGTCGTTTCAGAACTAGAAACTAAAAAACGTGACCTTGAAGGCCAGATACAGACTATTAGTGCTTCACTTAAGTCCTTAAATGATGAAGGTTACCAAACGCTACTTGTAAGTTTTTTATATTTTAATTTTTTTAAAAAAAAAAATTAATTTGATATAATATTAAAGCTTTTAAATTGCAGCCAAGGAAAAATCTCAAAGTGTTTCTTAAATGGTGGATTTTGACCAATAATCTATTGTCAAAAATAGAGATTTGTGGTTTTGTTTGATACTGTGTGTTGCTTTCTCAGATTACTAGTAATATATGATTTAATATAATAATCTGTCTGTCCAGTGATTAAAGAAGAAAGTTATAGTTCTGTAAAACTAGGCAGAAAGAGACCATAGATTTTAAATGACATCTAAGAAAAATTCTAAATAGAATTCTGTGTGATGCTAATGATGTGATTACCATTTAATGAGGATTTAATTTGTCTTGGGTTGCAAAAGGATTAGGTAAAGAAATTTCAGATAATCAATACACAATAGTAATATAACAAGCATTATTTTCCGTCAAGCATGAAAAGGAAGCACGATTTAAATATATCTCCATTCCTGTATTTGCTATTTACAAAATTATATTATTGCATCGTTTTCCTCTTCAGTTTGGCTATCACTGGAAAACTATTAACTGGAAATACTTTCTTTAGTTGGTTTTTTTTTTTTTTTTAATGAAAAGTATTTAAATAGTTATAAAATGTGAATTTTGAAATTTTTGTTTTTAAAGATTGTTTTATACAATGAAAAAAATAACAAAGCATTTTATTATTAGGTTGGTGCATATGAAATGTCGGATTCTTAAGTGATTGTAT
>JAPMOQ010015492.1:875837-886889 GCA_026543055.1 Argiope trifasciata | reverse complement strand
TATATATATATATATATATATATATATATATATATATATATATATATCATACAACTTTCTATCTTCTACATTTTAACCCTTTAAAAAGCAATATGTAAAAAAAAAAACCCGAAGAATTCTTTGAAATACTTTTTTTAATTCATTCTGCTATTAGTAACTCTAGTTTACACTAGGAGCATGAAACTCCCTTTTGGGTCAATTTTTTACAAATGCTTGATAGGTGTAATTGTAATAGAAGGAATTTTTTGGCAGTCAATTCTCTAATCCGACAATCTATTATAATATTTTGTTGAATATTATCTTTGAAAGCGGCAGAAGGATGAAAAAATAACTGTCAACTACATTCCATAAACTATCCTCCAGTTTTTCCTTTGTCAATACATGTATTTGTAACTACAGAATTTTAATATAAGAAAACTGCCAAAAGATTTAAAAGTGCCGTCAGAAATACCCCCTCCTCAGTTGTAAATTATATACAAAGAAATGCAATACGGACTTAGTGCACCAAGGGAAAGGTGAAGTAAGTTTTCATAAGCAGCCAGAAATAAAAATTGAAAGAGGCATTCGGTTAAAACTTAAATTTTTCTAAGAAAAACTTATGTTTTTTAGTTTCAATTATGTTGGGAAATTATTGAAAAGTACCAGTGCAGCGCGATTCCGGTTGAATTTTTTTTTTACTAACACTTCTGACTAACATTTCTGGAGAAATAATTTTTATTAAATACTTTTATTTTATTGTGTTGCGAGATATAAAGTAATTTCATTGAACACGCCATTATTTTAAAATATTAGTAAATGGCAATTTATAGAAAATCCATTAAAAAGTTACATGGATAAAATAAAAATAAGAGGTAATGGGACAAATTTTGTCTATCTTTTACAATTTCAGTAAGGAGGAAACTGAATTTTTAATGAATTGAATTTTTTGAAATATATATATAGAAAGCATCAAAAACTAATTTTTGCAGCGGAAAGTTTAATAACATACTGAAGCACTTGACCCTAAAAGTCTTATTATATATATATTAACAAAATAAGCTAAGCAAAAAGGAACACAACCGAACCCAAACAATTACCAAAAGAATCCGGCCTGAAAACTTCGTCAAGGGCCACTTTCAAGGAAGGATTCAAAATAAAGGATTTTTTCTGGGAGGCATCGGTGGACAATGGTCAAAAGTATTGACACCTCGTGACCCGAAAATTACAGCAAAAGACAATAACAAAGCAAAACATTAAAAAAAATCTCCAAATGAAACAAAAATATACATAAAAAAGTAAAACTACATAACATTCAACCAAAATTAAAACGAATTACTCAAATTAGGAAAACAAAAAGAGATAAAAACCATTTGACCATTGTATACCGATGCCTCACGGAAAAAATCCCTTATTTTGAATCCTTGCTTGAAAGTGGTCCATGACGAAGTTTTCACACCGGATGCTATTTCCATTGGTTATAGTTTTGATTCGGTTGTGTTTCTTTTTGCTTAGCTTATTTTGTTAATTTAGATTCACTTTTTTAATCCTTGTTTGAATCGGTAATGATTTTTAGTTTTGGTTTCGTTTCCGTGGTTAGTGCCGTTTCAGTTTCGTTTACATAATTCGATAAATTATAGTAATTTGGAGGTTTTATTAATTGGTTCTATTTCATTTACCTTTCATTTAGTGAACTTTTAGCATTTAATTCCGAATTGAGTTTTAATTTCTATTTCGACCTAGTTGGTTTCGTTTTAATTTTTGTGACCAGGAAATAGGTTTTGATTGTTTTAATAATTTTATATATATATATATATATATAATGTAAAACTTGGCACGCTGCAACGCTTTCTATTCGCGATTTGTATTTTTTTTTTTTTTTCCCCTACTAATAAATCTCAAGAGCAGAATCTGGAGGAATTGTGTTCCAAACCAATAATTATAATCGATGCAACATATTGTACAGTCCACTAAATTGGGAATGTTTAATTTTAAACTAGCTTTCCTTTGATGACCAATCGGTTCGCCGGGGATAAATTGTAATTATAAATAAACTATGAAACCTATGTCTGACATATTTTTAAGTACTGTTCATTGTATTTAAGAACCATTACATTGGAATCTAGAGCCTTATTATAGTACTTAAAAAAAAAAAACGTCTGGTTTGTTTGTAAAAAGTCACAGTACCACATTAAGTTAAAAAACACAGATATCAGAGCTGGTTCATTTAGAATCAATATTCGGCAAAAATTTCAAATAAATTTATAGTTGATTGGGCTTTGAATGTATTTCCTAGCAAATCTTTTTGTATTAATTTTAATAATCAGTTCTTTTTATTATACCATGCATTTCAAAAACTTATCTGTATCATTATACATATCAATTGGCTTTTAAATTTGATTAATATTGTTCTTTTTGCCGAAATCCACTATAAACAAAAATAATTACTATCTTCACATCCTGCTCAACAGTGAAAAAAGTAAAATATATACATACAAAAATCAATGAATATGATACCAGTTTTACTTGCTTCTAAATAATTTGACATGAAAAATGCTAAGTAGCTGCAATTGTTTTTAGAACAAATAAATATTGTTATTCTCATTTAACTATTTAAATCTCGACTAATATACTCTCTTAAGATTGTCTTATAATGAAAAATCATTGAATATAAATATTACTTGAAAATTCTGAACATCGCATGGTATTTTGATGAAGTTATTTTGGTATAGAATGTCTTAAATGATATATGATTAAGAAGTGTATTCATTGACTATACAAATTTCAACTACAGTTAAGATAAATATTTAAAATGTGTTTTAAAAATATTTCTCAATTAGTAATATTTACCAGAATTTCATTTATTTTACAAACATGTTTTCATTAATCATTTAACATAAAAGGTTTTACATTAGTAATATTAACAGATAAATTAGAATTACTAGAGAACCATCTTAAAAAATAACTCGCAAAACTTTAAGAAAAAAACCAAATTATTGATTAGTTCAAATGAACTGAAATGCAACATGTAAAAAAGCAGGCAGGTTCAGAATGTTAATGTTATGCCATATCATTAACAAAACTAGGCAATAGTTTTATAATAAAAGTTATGAAATATGAGCAATTATTTCAACAACCATAATTTAATAATTTTGTATTTCAGAATTAGTAATAAAAATACATCCAATGAAAATTAAACTAATAGGAAAAAGACAACTGATATTGTAAATAATTCTATAAAATAGTCAGTTGTTGTAAAGATATATTTATTCCCGAAGAAATACTAAGATCTTGTTGCCAAACCACCACTCAGCCAAAGCATTCTTTTTTCAGTGTAAATGTTTTGAGACAATTAACAGATAATATTCTTAATAACAGGAGGCTCCAAATAATTTATATGAAAATCACCCTAAACAATTGCTAAGAAAATTTATACAAAACCTGCCGACAAAAAACCAAAGGGGTGGAAGATTATCTGAAAAGTGCTTAAACAGTAAAGAATAGATAACTTATCCTATAATGTCTAAAGAAATTCAAAAAATTTTAAACTATATTGCTTCAACATAAAGTTTTATAATGTAAAGTACTTATGCATAAAATTTATTAAATATTATCAAATGATACTAAATACTTTTAAATGAAATATATTTGAATAAAAGTTAAACAACTTGTTTGCCTGAAAAAAAAAAAAAGAAGATAAATATGCTATTGGAATAAACTAAAATTCTTTCATCTTATCCAGATATAACATGAGGCAAACGTTACTTTCATCTTTGAAACTGTAAATAAGACTTTAAAAAAACTACTGGACACAAATGAAGGACCTTTTTTTATTGATAACAATTAGGCAATAAATTCATATGGTATGGGTTCCAGATATTGCGGTTCATTGTTCTTGGTACTAACAAAATGGGCTGTCTTCGGTTGTTTCGGCTGCCTTTTGAGGTTGATTTGTATGCCCTTTTCCTTGGCCTCCCTCTTTTTTCTATCATTCTCTTTCACACGCTCCAAAAAATCTTTTCTACATTTGGAGTGCTTTATATGTTCAACTCGGACATTAATGCGCTTGGGGATGATTCTGTTTCTCACTCTCTTGTTGACGATGACACCAACTGCATGAGGAGTGACGTTAAACACCTTTCCGGTCTTGCCATGATAATATTTAAAAGGCATGCCTTTCTGGAAAGCGCCATTTCCTTTGATATCAACAATATCTCCACGTTTATACACTCGCAGAAAAGTGGAAATTGGCTCAACACCACGATGTCTAAATCTCCTGGCAAAAAGGTACCTGGTACCTCGCCTATAACCTTTGGTATTTACCATTTTAGAAGTTGCTCCTCAATGCAACCTAAAATGAGAAATATTGAACATATATTTATAAGAATTTGAAATATAACAGAATCAAAACTTTGAATAAAGAACATAGTTTTATAAAATAAATTTTTCTAATCTACTTTCATCATTTTATAATGCAATGTCATGATATAACATGTATATAAGGATATCTATCAATGTAATAAATTTATTTTCTTTATATAAATTGCAAGTTTAATAAAATTAATTTTTTGATGTTAAAAATCATTAGAAGTTAAGAAATTTTATATAATTTAAGACAGCTAAAATATTCAATAGTAAATGAATAAGCATTCCTTTTAAATGACTAAAAAGCATTTTTAAAGTACTGGTTGATTGGAATATCGCAAAATTTTAATTCTAATCTCAAAATTTGCAAAAGTACAAAAAGGAGAGGAAAAAATGCTAGCATTTTATAACCTCTCCCCCCCCCCCAATTTTCATAACTAAATCATTTCCTATAATGGAGCTTCTAATCTTGTGCAAATCGAAAATCAACAGATGCTATAAAATGCAGTCATTAAGAAGACAGACAGGAAGCTTGGTACCAAAACTACATTCCTACACATTAACTAATAAAATTGTCATACAGAAAAAGGAGCACATGGCATTATGCTGTAAATTTTTATGACAATAAGGTGTCAAATGTGTTATTTCCCCCCTTATTTGTCAGTGTTGATAGGTCTAAACACACATATATTATATATATATATATATATATAACCATAAAAACACTTGGTGACAGTTTCCCCTGTTTTACTCATAGTTTTTTAAAACCTCTCCTCAAATATAATCTAGTATATGTATGTCCTATACATGTATATGAGCCGAATCAGTGTCCTTTCATGAAAATGCTTCCAGATTTAATATAGGGCTATTTCACAAAACAAAATATTAAGATGTATGCATTACATGCATGATAGTAGGTTGGATGTAAACTCGCCTTTACAAATATCTACCAACATAACATATCAACTCACTTCAATTCAAAAATAAACGAAAGTTTATTTTTGAAAATTAGTGTCACTAATTGTAAAATAAACTTTTACAAAGCAACAGGGTGCATAGTGAGGAAGTGTTAAAAAATTAAACACCTTTATACATACATATACACATATGTAAACATGCACATTTTCTATTCTTGGGTTATTTTCTGTTTTATTATAATGCATAATTTTTATTGAAATTTTTTTTTTAATTTTAAATGTGCACTTTAAATTTTAATATATCTGTATTTTCATAATATTTGCTCAATGTCTGTTAGTAAAACAAATATATACATTTTTTTGACAAAAATAGAAGATTATTAAAATGGGAGGAAAATCTACCATTATAAAAAAATTAAGCTAACTTTTATAAAAGAACTCTTTAGAACACTACATGTAAAAGAAGTTCAATATTTTTTTGAGTTGCAACAAGTTCAGCATATTTCATAACCATTCCAATTCCAATATGGTGCCCATGTTTAAAAAACATTTTACCATGGGTTAAAATTCTTGTTTCCCTTCAAATGCTTCCTTTTTGTTGCATTTAAAAAATATATATACAATTGAAATATCCATCAAATGCAGAAACAAAAAAGAATACCTTTGCACTTCTCAAGAAAATTAAGCACTTTTCTTGACACTACATACCCTGAGCAAATTGTGATAATTTAAGTAAGTTCATTCCACTATTCTAAATGAAGTTCCCCATTAAAATAATAAAATTTTTTAAAAAGTCAAGAAATTTTATTGATTATATCTAAATGACCAAATTAAGTTATCAGATATTCTAACTACTTTCGTTTACATTCTTTTAAATGCTCATTGCTGGACATGCAAATGCTGTTGGGGAAAAACCTCACAAAAATATTTTAAAAGCAATCAGCTTTTACCGCTTCATATAGAACTTTATTAATTGTTGCCAAACACATCATAACTTTGTTCTAGTTCCATTTTTACATTTTAAATTCTGTAATATACTTGGTACAACTTTGATATACACCCCAAAAATTACGCGCCAAATCTGGCACACCCTATGGACTTTTTAGATAGGATTAATTATTTGTGTTTCGCGAGAATCCATCTTGGCAAGATAAAAAAGGTGCCAAAAGCAGGTATTTTGCTAGGCGAGAAAAAAAAAGTTGCCAAATTTCCAATTTGGGGGTGTATATCAAAGTAGTTCCATATACTTTTTAAACCTTTTATACAATTTTAACTTTCTATTTTGGCCATATGTATAGTACAGTATAGCAGTTTTAGGCTCTTGTGTCATTTAACAAAACAATACAGATTTTTTTTTAATAAGATTTCTCAAACTATATAAATAAACTGAAATGCTTTTAGAATTAGCAACAATATTAATTTTTTCTGTGACATTAAGTATACAGAAAACTTGGAAAAGGTAAAAATCTAGTTTAAAATTTTGATACAGAATCAATTATTCACTAAGAAACACTAATTCCTCCAAACCCAACTATACTTTTAAACATACAGAACATGAGTATAAATTTTTACAAAGAGATAATTCAACAATTTTGAAATGAATTATATAACAAAAAAAATCTACTTAACTTAAAAAATTACTAATTAATGCACATTAAAGCAATGGAAATAATTATTAGAAAAAAAAGCTAGACATCGGCAGAATTATTAAATAAGAATTTAGTTTACCTATTCACTCAAAACTTTTCTTCAAAAGAATTTATAATCTTGAAATCCAAAACAGAATTTATAACATTTCAAATTAAATTTATGTTCATTTCAATGCTTTAAGCATTTATTAATATATATATATTTGGATAAAACAACCAACAACTAATGTGAAATACTTAAGTTACAACAAAGCGACACCAAACATAGCATATGCAAAATTCTTTTTTCCCCCTACAAGATGCATTCTGAATATGCTTTGATAAAAAATGTTTATATGCAGCTAACAAGTTTTCTCATCACCCTTCATACAATGAATGTGTCGAATCAAAGGACGGTAATAAAAATCACCAATCACTGACAAAATAAGTAAAAAATCTTTTTCGTACAGCCCTTTTTTGATAATTATCATATCTTCGATTAAAAGCTAATAGATTTATAAATGCATACATCTCACGAGGCTTAGGTAATTTTACGAATGAGGCTTAACTTTTCGATGAAAAATCACAGGAAAATGCTCAAAAGGAAGAGACTATAAAAGAAAATACTGTAACACTTAAAATTTTGCCCATTTACCAAAAATATTACACATTATTTGTCAGAAGAAATATTTTAGGACACATACATATGACAAAACAGAACAACACGTTTTGTGCAACAGTTGAAAAATAAAGATTCTTTCTCTTATTTAAAATCTGAAATTGTTTTTTAAAATACCAATTCCATTTACGTAATAAAAGATACCTAATAAGTGAAAAGAATAATTATTTATTATCAATTATTTAAAAACTAATTATCAATTTAAAACACTTACCACGTTGAAAGTGTTCAGGGAAGCCGAATGAGATGAAATAGAGTTGAGATGTACTGAATTCATCTCATAGTAACTCACAATATCGTTGCCAGATAGGAACTTGAGCATAATATTTGATATACTATGTCTATTAATTTCCGATAAGGGATAATGAATATTTTAAGAACTGTTATTATGAAATCAATATCAAAAAGCCTAAAAAACCAACAATAAATACTTTTCAAAAAAAAGTTTGATTGTTTCAAAACCTTCATATGATTTTACAAGTGATATTTCGATTACAGGTTTTCAATCTCGATACAATGTAACATTCGATACGATATGTCCAATGGGGTCAATTCAGCTGACGTAAAAGTCACTTGTTTGTTATGTACTTATGCTCAAAGCAAGGCATGTAAACCTTCATTCGCAAAACTTTAGTAGATAAGTCTATCATGAGTGTCTTCTTGTTTACATTTGAAGTTATAACTTCGAGCAATTTTCTTTCCACTTATTATATGTTAAAAGATGAAATACTAATGTGCTGGTGGATACTTTAATATGAAATTGAAGACAAATCCCTTGTAAAATGTTTTTTTCAGTTTCCTTTCAACAATCCTGAATTGCGTTATTACAGTTGCTCGAAAAAATATATGAGCACCGTAACCCCAATAAAAATTTGCCAAAAGTGGAAAACGACCCTTTTTGTATGATTGCAAATGAACCGTTTCTCGTTCTGCCCCAAAGATTTACCCGAGGACTCGTGTTTAATTTTTCCACCCATGCTTTGAGCTCTACCCGAAATATTTACTCGAGGACTCGTGTTTAATTTCCAGACATGTTTGCAAGTGAAATATGTTGAGTTTTACCCTAAACATTTACTCGAGGACTTGGTGTTTGTGTCAAGTTTCTTTCCATGCTTGCAAGTGAGAAATGCTACATGTTTTGCCCTAAACATTTACTCGAGGACTTGGTGTTTGTGTTTAGTTTCTTTCCATGCTTGCAAGTGAGAAATGCTACATGTTTTGCCCTAAACATTTACTCGAGGACTTGGTGTTTGTGTTAAATTTCTTTCCATGCTTGCAAGTGAAAAGTGCTACATGTTTAGCCGTCAACATTTACTCGTCAGGAAAACAAATTGAGTGTGTTTTATTAAGGGTAAAATATTAAATTCTTGACAATTCTTTATGTCGGATAAAACAGAATACCTTACAAGAAGGAAAGTTACAAATTTATGAGTGTGGGCTAGGTAGGGTAAAAAAATTTGGATGAAAGATGAAATGAAACAGAGCCTTATTCGTATGAAAACAATTTATTTACACAAAGCACAGACATTAATTACACGATATGAAATATTATTTACACAAGTCCAGAAATTATTTACACGATATGAAAAAAATATTTACAAAATGTACAGAAATTATTTACATTATACAACATATTTACAAAAAAAAGTCCAGAAATTAATTTCACGACACCGACAAGTCTAGTGGACCCGTCCCAGGTTTAAAGACATGAGTTTTCCTGGGAAGGGTCACTCTCGTCTCCGATATCGTCAAGTCCATCGGTGGAAATTCCTCCAAAGAATTGGAAAAAAAGTCTCGAAACGATATCGGAGGCAATTGTTCGTTGGGTCCCCAGTAATTATCTGGGGGTGGAGGTTGCACTGCAGACTCGTTTCGGGGTCTGTGTACAATAGCAGGTATTTCAGCCCTTACTCGATGAGCCGGACTCACGGACGGCATCGCAGAAAGTTCTTTTTCAAAGTTTGCCAAGAAATCATTAATTGTTTCTTGGCACACATCTTGCTGCATCCAGTCCTCCTCGAATATCAAAAAATTTTCTTGCGATGCTTGTACGGGTTCGGGCTCAAATACGGGTTCGGGCTGAGGATTGGGGTGCTCCATCTGCAGAAAAGTCTCTGTTGAAATTTCACCACGATCAACAACAGTTTCCTCGGGCTGGACAATTTCTCTCGGACGAACAAACTCGCGTTCGGGTGAATTTTTTCTCATTCTTTTGTTCATGCTCCGTTCCTCGGGTCTTGGAAGTTCCGGCGCTTGCATCTCGTGCTTTGGCGTGGGAGGGGGCAAATTATACGCCGGAGAGGTGTAATGCCTGTGAGTACGAAAGTCTTGAAGACCTCGTACTTTGTCCCACGCCATCACGTCTACGGCAAACAAAGTTTTTTGCACCGTAAGAACCAGATATCTCGTCTCGGGTGGCACGACATAAACTGAATTTGGTCGAAAGACGTATCTGTCGAACAAGAATTGGTTTTGCTCGACAAAACTCCTTCGCACCGTGCTGGGTTTCGGTTGACACATCAAACTCTTGTCCGGGAGATGGAAAACCAACATCGGAGCGTCCGAAGTTTGGAAAACGTGGCCCTCCCCACGAGGCACAGTCCACAATCCAAAGGAAAAAAGTTGTTTGACCAGGAACATATTGTCAACTTTAAAGCTGAGTCGTTGATCAGAGTTTTTCTTTTCGTGGGTCGGGCTCCTTTTCAGTTTCTTGGCCACTCGAGACCATCTGACGCTTGGATCGAAAAAATTCACCCGCTTGCACTCCATGACCGTTCTCTTAAAATTGTCCACGTGCAAAGGATTCGTCGTCCAGTCTGTCACGTCGTGATGAAATATCCGATGCGTCGTGTATTCCATGTACGAAATGAAAGCAATAATCCTTCCTTGGAGCATGAGGGCTTCAAAGGGTCCCCATTTTCCCGGGTGGGACACTGGCACCAACTTTTCAGATTTTTTTGTAGGAAACGCATCCATTCTCGTCGTCGTAGCAAAACAAAGCAAAACAGGCACTCAAGAAAACACACTGGGAAAAGATCTCGACAGTTGAGCAGCGAAAACTCAAATGATGACTGCCGTTGCAATCGACCTCCTTTTATAGTCCTCGAGCCGGAAGTAACCGACGAAAAAGAAAAAGTCAAACAAATAAAAAACTCGTTTCTTGGGCCAAGGTCGGCACGTGCAATGTCCAAGAATGGTTAACTCGGCAGGACGCAACAGCGAACGAGTCTAGAAAAAGTCCAAATATGGAAAGACGTAAACCGAATCACAAATCGTAAACGGGGCTAGGAATGAGTCACTGCAAGGTTGGGAAAGTTATCAAGCTGGCAAATATTTTGACCAAAATTGGAATTGTTGCTTGGAACATTTGCAACGATGGTGTAACTAAAAAGGCAATGTTCTTAAAGACCAAAAATATTTTTGGGTGGGACCACAAGTTAAAGACATGAAGAAGAAGAAGAAGAAAAAAAAAAAAAAAAAAAAAAAA
>JAPMOQ010015492.1:861204-871529 GCA_026543055.1 Argiope trifasciata | reverse complement strand
TTTTTTTTTTTTTTTTTTTTTTTTCTTCTTCTTCTTCTTCATGTCTTTAACTTGTGGTCCCACCCAAAAATATTTTTGGTCTTTAAGAACATTGCCTTTTTAGTTACACCATCGTTGCAAATGTTCCAAGCAACAATTCCAATTTTGGTCAAAATATTTGCCAGCTTGATAACTTTCCCAACCTTGCAGTGACTCATTCCTAGCCCCGTTTACGATTTGTGATTCGGTTTACGTCTTTCCATATTTGGACTTTTTCTAGACTCGTTCGCTGTTGCGTCCTGCCGAGTTAACCATTCTTGGACATTGCACGTGCCGACCTTGGCCCAAGAAACGAGTTTTTTATTTGTTTGACTTTTTCTTTTTCGTCGGTTACTTCCGGCTCGAGGACTATAAAAGGAGGTCGATTGCAACGGCAGTCATCATTTGAGTTTTCGCTGCTCAACTGTCGAGATCTTTTCCCAGTGTGTTTTCTTGAGTGCCTGTTTTGCTTTGTTTTGCTACGACGACGAGAATGGATGCGTTTCCTACAAAAAAATCTGAAAAGTTGGTGCCAGTGTCCCACCCGGGAAAATGGGGACCCTTTGAAGCCCTCATGCTCCAAGGAAGGATTATTGCTTTCATTTCGTACATGGAATACACGACGCATCGGATATTTCATCACGACGTGACAGACTGGACGACGAATCCTTTGCACGTGGACAATTTTAAGAGAACGGTCATGGAGTGCAAGCGGGTGAATTTTTTCGATCCAAGCGTCAGATGGTCTCGAGTGGCCAAGAAACTGAAAAGGAGCCCGACCCACGAAAAGAAAAACTCTGATCAACGACTCAGCTTTAAAGTTGACAATATGTTCCTGGTCAAACAACTTTTTTCCTTTGGATTGTGGACTGTGCCTCGTGGGGAGGGCCACGTTTTCCAAACTTCGGACGCTCCGATGTTGGTTTTCCATCTCCCGGACAAGAGTTTGATGTGTCAACCGAAACCCAGCACGGTGCGAAGGAGTTTTGTCGAGCAAAACCAATTCTTGTTCGACAGATACGTCTTTCGACCAAATTCAGTTTATGTCGTGCCACCCGAGACGAGATATCTGGTTCTTACGGTGCAAAAAACTTTGTTTGCCGTAGACGTGATGGCGTGGGACAAAGTACGAGGTCTTCAAGACTTTCGTACTCACAGGCATTACACCTCTCCGGCGTATAATTTGCCCCCTCCCACGCCAAAGCACGAGATGCAAGCGCCGGAACTTCCAAGACCCGAGGAACGGAGCATGAACAAAAGAATGAGAAAAAATTCACCCGAACGCGAGTTTGTTCGTCCGAGAGAAATTGTCCAGCCCGAGGAAACTGTTGTTGATCGTGGTGAAATTTCAACAGAGACTTTTCTGCAGATGGAGCACCCCAATCCTCAGCCCGAACCCGTATTTGAGCCCGAACCCGTACAAGCATCGCAAGAAAATTTTTTGATATTCGAGGAGGACTGGATGCAGCAAGATGTGTGCCAAGAAACAATTAATGATTTCTTGGCAAACTTTGAAAAAGAACTTTCTGCGATGCCGTCCGTGAGTCCGGCTCATCGAGTAAGGGCTGAAATACCTGCTATTGTACACAGACCCCGAAACGAGTCTGCAGTGCAACCTCCACCCCCAGATAATTACTGGGGACCCAACGAACAATTGCCTCCGATATCGTTTCGAGACTTTTTTTCCAATTCTTTGGAGGAATTTCCACCGATGGACTTGACGATATCGGAGACGAGAGTGACCCTTCCCAGGAAAACTCATGTCTTTAAACCTGGGACGGGTCCACTAGACTTGTCGGTGTCGTGAAATTAATTTCTGGACTTTTTTTTGTAAATATGTTGTATAATGTAAATAATTTCTGTACATTTTGTAAATATTTTTTTCATATCGTGTAAATAATTTCTGGACTTGTGTAAATAATATTTCATATCGTGTAATTAATGTCTGTGCTTTGTGTAAATAAATTGTTTTCATACGAATAAGGCTCTGTTTCATTTCATCTTTCATCCAAATTTTTTTACCCTACCTAGCCCACACTCATAAATTTGTAACTTTCCTTCTTGTAAGGTATTCTGTTTTATCCGACATAAAGAATTGTCAAGAATTTAATATTTTACCCTTAATAAAACACACTCAATTTGTTTTCCTGACGAGTAAATGTTGACGGCTAAACATGTAGCACTTTTCACTTGCAAGCATGGAAAGAAATTTAACACAAACACCAAGTCCTCGAGTAAATGTTTAGGGCAAAACATGTAGCATTTCTCACTTGCAAGCATGGAAAGAAACTAAACACAAACACCAAGTCCTCGAGTAAATGTTTAGGGCAAAACATGTAGCATTTCTCACTTGCAAGCATGGAAAGAAACTTGACACAAACACCAAGTCCTCGAGTAAATGTTTAGGGTAAAACTCAACATATTTCACTTGCAAACATGTCTGGAAATTAAACACGAGTCCTCGAGTAAATATTTCGGGTAGAGCTCAAAGCATGGGTGGAAAAATTAAACACGAGTCCTCGGGTAAATCTTTGGGGCAGAACGAGAAACGGTTCATTTGCAATCATACAAAAAGGGTCGTTTTCCACTTTTGGCAAATTTTTATTGGGGTTACGGTGCTCATATATTTTTTCGAGCAACTGTAGTATTGGAATAGTTCTAAGCTTCCTTCAAATTCGGTGATATGCTACGATCATTTTGAAGAATTTATTTAATATGTGCCCATTTACTAACTACAGGAAACAAACCTATTCCAGTAACTTTTATACAACGACAGCATATCTGACAAGCAACTTTTTATTAAAAGCTTTCCGATGAATGTATTAAAACCGAATGATGATGTGATGAGATAAAGGTTTCCAAATTGAACAAGAACTACTCAAAATATGATGTATATGATTTTTAGTTGTTAGCATTAAAATAAAAGGAATCATGAGGTTTTACCTTTTTTATTATGAATCTTAAAGTTTTCTTTATCTCTAAGTAATTTCATATTATTCAGTTCTGTTCATTGCTGCTGGGTAATCATGTTTAATAAAAAAAAAAAGAGAAATCTATTTATTCTCATTAGTGTTTCTTTTCCCTGATAATTATCATTTTTGTTTCTTGTACTTCAAATGAAATTGAGTGTTATAATGTCATGCTATATCATTATGCTATATGTTTTTTTTTTTTCATTATTTTACGATTCAAAATTGAGGCATTAAAGAAATAGGGAGGGGGAAAAAAAGAGTGAAGCATCCATGTTGCAAAGAAATTGGAAATAAAATATATATAATAAATGCTGATACGGAAAGTGATTTTTAATGAAAATATCAGTATTTCTTAAAGCAGAAATCACTGAGGGCCCCAATGACGTAGCATGACGTTATAAAACTCAATTTCATTTTAAATACACTCTTCAATTTCACATTAAAGTATCCAACATCAAATCAGTATTTCATCTTTTAACGTATAGGAAAGGGAAAGAAAATTATTCGAAGTTATAACTTTAAGTGTAAACAAAAACTCCGCTTCACACTGGACGGAGAACGTTAATGACTAATTTATCTACTAAAGCGTTGCGGATGAAGTTAAATGAAATGTGCATAAGTAAAGGAAAAGTAACTTTTATGTCACATGAATTGACCCCATTAAAAATTAATAATTATGCAAAGCAATAATTACAGTGAAAATGCTAATTAAAATTTATTATAATAAGTAAAATTACATTACCATGAAAATTTATCTATACTTATAATAAAACTCAATGTGTGTGTGTGGTGGCGCTCTACAGGCCAGACCGCTGGACCTACAGCTACCAAATTTGGTACATGTATACCTTGGAGGTCGGGAATGCGCACCTCGGAGAACGTTTTTCTAATTTTTAATTAGAATTTGAATCAATTAAAATTTAAGCGATATTTGGACGTTTTTCCGCTATAACTTCCAAAAATATTATCGCACAAACATGTTTTTTACAACAATTTAAAGATTAAAAAATTGGCTTTCTAATGGTATCAGTGTTTTATTGTATAACTTGGGCTTCTAATTTTAACGAATTTTTAAAAAAAATGTTTTAACCATGTTTTTTAGCACGTGACTGGATAAAATAAAAGAAAACAATGACGGAAGTTCAAATAAAAAAAACTATCATCGCAAATTAAATCTAAAGAAATGCAACTTTTAGCACTTGACTGGATAAAATAAAATAAATATAAAATGTGATATTTTCTTTAAAAAATGCAAGGCAAAGGATTCTATGATCGCTTACAATATTTAAATCATTAATTCAATAAATTATCTTTATTTATATTGGATATGCATTCAAATTCCTGTCCAATGGCCAATTTGTAAAATATTATTAATAGGCATATATATATTATTTAATACTATTAATTTGATATAAATGAAGTAAATAATTATATTTTATGCAGTTTGAGTCAAACAATGCATTTATGAATAATGAGTTTTAGATTTCTCTATGAGCCATATTTTACAAAATATTTTTATTAATATTTTAAATAAAATTTGCTGCATCAATCAGTCTTCTAAATCAATAATTAAAACTGACTGATTTATAAAATTAAAGAATATTATTAGGAAAACGTGTACTTTTAGAACTTTCCGTCCATTATCTTAAAGAAAATATTAATTTCAGGCCAATCAATGCCCGGAATTACATCGCTAATAAATATGTGATTTAATTGAAAATTTTAGCACGCATTATTCATGGTGAACCAGCTGGTCTCAAAAGGCGGCTAGTAAAAAATAATTCAATTTTTTTTTTTAAATCAAAAGGTTTTTATATTTATTCGACTAGCGACACATTTGACTTCAGTGTTAATGTGCGGAATGTCTGCGATAATCAACGTTATCTGCAAGCCTCCCGACATACGCAGAACGATTGAAAATTGAACAAAAACAGGGGTTTTTTTTTGGTACATGACAAGTGACCTTGAATTGATCTCATTAAAACTAAAGAACAAGAATTCGGTCATATATAGGGAAAGTCCTTTATACACTGGCGCCCATTAAATAAAAATTATATCATCATGTGCTTAATTTAATCAGTTAAATTCACATTAAATCACTGTCCTCGCAAATTCGATGGCAAAAAACTTGTTTACCATCTGCGGCGTACCCACTCACCGATTCCTATAGTAACATCCAATAGTACAACGTATCTCGTTTACCCAATTTCTCTCAGCTTATCTATACCAAAAAAATCCTTACACAAACTTGAACTACTTTTTCTCCAATAACCTAAGCAACTCATGGTATTAATTCAGTCACTTCATTAAGGGATAGTCCTACTCTAAGGACGGGTGCCCCGATAAATCCATCATCGAACTCGAACACTGAAGCAAATTCCAAGAAAAGATGCATCTCTTCTTCCCAACTGTTGTTGCGGAACTTACTTATGATAAATCAAAAGTCTCTAATTTCACAAACAGAGCCCATTCAGAAAGACGCAACGCGTTTTGAGACTGACGCATTTTGCATCAATTTCTCACACTTGTGGTTTTCCGAGGTTCTTTGATGTCTGTTTATTTTAGTGCCATTTTTATATCAGTCTGAATGATATCTGCTGTATTTAATTACTTTTAATTAGCATTATGTCAGAACTAAAGGATGGATTGCCTTCGGCAGATCATGCTCACTGATCTTACATATAAATTTAAAAAGTTTAAATTTATATAACAAGTGGTGACATAGATAGCATATACACAAATATTGTTAAAAGGACGTATTTTTGTATAGGTATTAAAAAAAAGGGTTGTTACTTTCTGACTTTGTACTTTTAATAATCTTTTGTGACATGCAAATCACCTCTTAAAATTACAGCAAAAGTCTTGCTGTAACATCAATCAGAGGTATGGTAAAATTGTCTCATTTAATAAATTTGTTTTTTTGTCCTCGGGGTAGTGTCATTTTACATGTAAAATCTCTGAAAAATGAAAGAGACGAGACTGGTAATCTGTTGTAAAATCTCATCGGTTTCCAAAAAGAGCTGTTCTGAAAGTGCTATAACGATTTTTTTTTTTACCATTCCTGTTCTTAACGGTTGGTCAACAGGTTCTGGGGTAAGAACAAATTGTCGCTTATTCATGTGATATTTTATTGCTTTCGTTTATTTTGTATATTACAAATGTCAGACGGTTTCTAGGAATAGTGTATAGAGAGACTCGCTCTTTAACACCTCAATCACCTATAATATCGCTTAGTAAATCGATGCAGAGCGTAAATATAATCAGCGAGGTTTTAATTTTTGCAAGGTATTTTAAGTACAGAAACTTCCTTCATACACTCAGTATCAATAAGTATATTTTCAAAATAAGTAATTAATGAATAATTAAAATAGCATTTATGTTCCCTCATTATTCTTTCAGATAAATCATTATAATATTTTTGTACTGAACAACCAGCATTTGCAATATAATAACATTTGTATAGAAGTAGAATTAATCATAAATAGTTCTGTTAATCAGATACGTATAAGTAACATAACAATACAAAACCGATACAATATTTTTAGAAGAAATATTTTTAGAAAATAACTCAGCAGTTTTACTAAAATTCGATATTGTTTTTAACCGTTATTTTTTTATTGAAAAATAATGGCATCTTTGCTCGTAAATACTTCAAAATAATGAAATTTTCAGTTTAAAACTTGAGGAATCATATTTTTAAGTGCAAAAATATAATCGTGTATACATAGCAATTTCAGAATAATTTATTCAAACAATTTTTATTTGTACGGTTAAGACGTTTAGATACTTTCTTTTTCTTCCTTGGATATTAACAAAATTCATTCCTGCTATAAAATAGAACTTGGTTATTCAATACAGGTTTTGTAAATCACCATAATTCTAAAAAGTCTGGAATACCAAACCACTTCAAGCCACTATTTCCACATATTTGAAATTGAAAAAAGTAAAATTGTGAAAAAAATTATTATTATTTTTTTTTTTCAAAAAAAAAAATCGAGTCAATTTGAATATATTTATTCACAATTTAAACTAATATCTTCCAGTTGGAGATATTTACGTAAAATTTAGAATACATATTTTTCAATTTATGTACAAAATTACTGAAGATTCTTCAGATGTCTTCATGTAAGTAGAAACAGACAGAGAAATAGCACATGGGAGTAACTCGTCGTGAATGAAGGACGCCACATTGAGTTCAGTTAAAAAAACCAATTGTCACTGTGTACACTTTAACAACTGGTATTCAATCGATGAAAGCCAAACTAAAAAGTAACTTCGTTTAAATTTGGGATGAAATAAAGTTTATACTCTATCTCTCTACGCATAACTTCGTTTTTAGTTAATAAGGTTTTTTTTTTATTCAGATGTTACATTTCGGTACAATCATTACTGGCAGAAATTCATAATAAACGTTTATTTCTCGATACTTATCCCTTTCCTGAAAACTTCGTGAGAGAGAAGTCACGACGCAGCGTATTTATAGATAAGGTTAATCTTTTGAAATCGAAGCCATTATGGTTTTCAAGTGGACCTCATCATAAGTCGCAAATATCCATAAGGTAACATACCATAATTTTTTAAAAATCGATGGACACAATTTAAATATTCATGACTGAAAAAATTGATTGAATATTTCTGCTATCTTTGAAGAACTCTTGAAATTATATTTCATTTATTTTAAGTGAAGATAATGCCACTCTCCAGTTTAATGTAAGCAGTACATGATGACCAAGCATGACATCATAAGTAAGGAATCCATCCGTATAGTATTATCAGTACATGAGCAGAATTAATCTATGATTTTAATAAATGGAAAGCAGAGATTCTCTCTTTATTAGAACATTTTAAATTTCTTAAAAGAATCCTGGGCTTGGTTGTAAATGGCTGATGAAGGCAAACATTTTCAATATGATATTGATGTTCCATTTGTTATTTTTTTAATGAAAATGTTGTTGTTTTTTCTGCTCAAAGAATTAATTCTGTATGCGAATCAAGAATCAGAATTTATTTCAATTTCATCCTCTCTGTATGATATGATACTGACATTTTGATCCTTTTGTTCAACCACTTCCTGTTAAATACTTCAGTTACTGTTAATCATCTCCCCTTGATCGATACTATCATCAACGAAGTTAGAAAGGATCAGATGACCTTTTATTTGAGGAAAAGCGTATTTCTTTAATCTTTTGCCACAAGTCAGAAATATATTTGTTTTGAGTCTAAAGAGGGGTTCAGACGAGGCTTATTATTGTCCGCAATAGGAGATCACGCCTACTTTTGGAAAATCACGTGACCACAACGGGACAATGGCAAATGATTGTCCCGTCGGGACAAACATTGTCCGCGTTGTCTCAAGTGTTCACACGAGGACAATGCCGGGACAACAGCAAAGAGACAATGTTTGCGGACAATAATAAGCCTTGTCTGAACCCACCTTAACGCTGAATAGTTGCTCTTCAAAAATTGGTGTATGGATTACAGCCAACAGATCAAGTCAATAACATTTCACTAGTAATGGTTTCTTTCCCCTCTATCAAAAGTTCTTCAACTAGATGGAAGACGCATTACTCAATTTCATTGTCATTGAGATGAGACCCATTATTGTTGATCACTTAATGGTTGCGTCCGTGGTGATATCTTAGTAAGCCAGAAAGCATATACGGGGCACGAACAATTGTTTTTGTCTAGTGGCTTCAAACCAAAAGGTCCTGGGATCTATTCCGAGCCAACATCACCTTCCACATTGGTGACATCGAACAATGAACTGTCAACCTTCATGTAACGGTCGTGGCGCTATCTACCCACAACCAAAGTCGTCAGACTCACTTGACGCAACAACTCAATCACGCTTACCATAGCGCTTGGTGCGACAAAAACGTTCTTCTCTCACCAAAATGCTTGGTGCTACAGAAAACACGCTCACCGCTCGCCAAAAACAAAAACAAATTTTTTTTTTAATGGATAAGGCGCATTAGACACAACAGCAACATATGCCAACCACTCACTCAACAAACCAATTCATCGCCACTCAACAATAAATAACAACGCATGTCGTTCGTCGGCTCATATCCTACTCACCAGTGGGAATCTGTGGTGATATCTTAATAAGCCGGATAACATCTAAGGGGTACGGGCAAGGGGGTCAATTCATGTGACATAAAAAGTCACGTGTCATGTACTACTGCCCATAGCATTTAAACCTTCAACACTTTAGTTGATGAATCCGTCATTAACGTTCTTTGCCAAGTATGAAGCGGATTTTTTGTTAACATTCGAAGTTACAACTTTGAGTAATTTTCTGTCCTCTTATTACATGTTAAATATTGGTGCAAGGTGTGTTAAGAAAACTGTATTTTCTCCATCATTCTTCTTTTAATTTCATTTAGACATCAAGTAAAGTGAAAGTCATATTTTTAAAGCTAAGAAGAGCTTGTATAATTTGATTAAACGATCTGAAAAAAATCAGCAAGATTTAACAGCAATAAAAATAATTATAATAATACTAATCAAAATTAATTTAAAATCCTTTTCATGATTTTAGAAAAAGATTTAAGTGGTATATGTCACTTTTTTAAATTTTTAAATAATTTTTATACTGTATTAATTATTATTATTTTTTATTAAAATAACTTTTGTGAACACCTTCGACAGATAATGCAGAATTTTTCCTGGCGGAGAAGTAACTGACACCACGCCCACCAACGATTGACGAGCCATAATCGATGATTGAGGGCAAGTTCGCATTTCTTCCTTCCCGTTGTGAAAATATTTTTCTTCGGAGGATTGGGGACTGGTCATTTGACTCGCAAGTCTGAATACTTATGACTGTCAATCATCACAAGGGCAGAAAAATCTGAGAGTTTAGTTTACTTTATTTATATTAATGTCCCGTTATTTTAAAGCAATACTAGGACTATTTTGGAACCAACCTCGTTGTTTAAAGCCGTGGTCAGGTGACGAGGACGACTCCTGAGCCGGGTATGCGTTTGAGTTTGATGGAGTTTACTGGCGCTAAAAGCCATTTCCGACTATGCATAAAGTATATGCAAACATATGGTTCATAAAAAAAAAGCACATGGTCCCATTTTAAAAGGTTAATGAAAAGCTCTGCTAAAAGTCATAAATATTCTATTCTAGACTAAAAAAAACTATGGTACGGTAGCATTAAAAGAGAATGAACAATACTTATATAAGGTAAAAGAAGTCATTTTTGCAAAGATAAAAAGTAGAGCATGAGGCACTTAATGAAGTTTAAAAGAAATCCATCATTTTTGCAAAGGTAAAAAGTTGAGGATGAGGCACTTTATGAAGTTTAAAAGAAAGCGATCATTTTTG
>JAPMOQ010015492.1:844700-859305 GCA_026543055.1 Argiope trifasciata | reverse complement strand
AAAGAAGATTTGTTGAATAAATGAAAGAAGATTTGTTGAATAAATGATTTAGATATTGCAAAAGATTATAGAAACCTCTGCTTTGCATTTATTTTTGTAGAAAATATCACATTTTATGTTTCTTTTATTTTATCCAGTCACGTGCTAAAAGTATCATTTCTTTAGACTTGATTTACGATGAAAGTTTTGTTTTTATTTGAACTTCCGTCATTGTTTTCTTTTATTTTATCCAGTCACGTGCTCAAAAAAAACGGTTAAAATATTTCTTTAAAAATTCGTTAAAAATAGACACTTAAGTTATACATTAAAACACCGATACCATTAGAAAGGTAATTTTTTAATCTTTAAGTTGATGTTAAAATCATGTTTGTGCGATAATATTTTCGGAAGTTATAGCGGAAAAACGTCGAAATTTCGCTTAAATTTTAATGAATTCAAATTCTAATTAAAAATTCGAAAAAAGGGCTCCGAGGTGCACATTCCCAACCTCCAAGGTACACATGTACCAAATTTGGTAGCTGTAGGTCCAACGGTCTGGCCTGTAGAGCGCCAACACACACACACACACACACACACATTGAGCTTTATTATAAGTATAGATTATTCAAATATATATTGCTCCACGATATTGAAATGAATGGATAATTTACGCTAATTAACATTACAAAAAAAATTGAAGTGTAAATTCAAATAAATATAGAACATTTAGATACGTCAAATGTATCCATAGAGATCAGGAAAATCTTTAAAAAATTTAAATTTAAAAAATAACTTTATAAGTGTTTCACCATTCAGTTTTTTTCTACTATTGTTTTGTAAAGAATATTGTAAACTTGTATTCAAAAATCATAATTTAATTTATTTATTTATTTGCTACCTGTTGATTTACGTTCTGCGTAGACTCGTATTATCCTGTGTCACTAATAAAATACCTAGATGTGTCAAACTGATTGGTACCTCCCCGATATTTCATTTTTTATTCCATTTGAAAAATATATTTCTTTTTTTTTAATTTTAAAACAACAAAAGTTTAGTGTAAAAGTATATACCTCTTACACAATTTTTACTTTACATAAATAATGTTGGGCCGCAGTGGCCTGTGGTAAGATCCCGGCTTGTGAGATATAAGGTTTCAGATTCGAGACCCGGTTTCATTGAAGAACTGTCGTAAGAGGATCTGGTGCGCGTTAAATGCATTGGAGTAGCGCTGGTGTGGTGAGGAATTTTAGAGAGAGGGTGCCAGCTCAAGTGTCATTCTCGTCATCTGACTGCGGTTCAAAATGATGAGGTTCGTCCCAAAATAGCCCTAGTGTTGCTTTACAAAAGGAAGTTAATAGAACTAAACTAAACTTACTTAAAGTATTAACACCTTATTTTCGGGATTAATGTTCGTTATGAGGTGGAGCCTCCCTTCTTGTTTCTGTCTTTCCTTCTGATAAAAATAATAAACATTCAACAGAGAATAAATTTATCATCAAAATAGGATGCTATGTGTGACGACATGAATAACAGTAATCCTAAAAAAAAAAAAAAAAAAAAAAAAAAAAAAAAAACCGAAAATCTAAAGCGCTTCTTCTTTTTCCGATGGAAAATTCAACTAGTTTGAATGAAAACAGGGCCAGGGGATTAGTAAATAAAGAATAATAATAATTTTGAATGGCTTTAAGATTTCCAAGATTATTAATCTTTAAAATGAGTAAGAGACATTTTTTTCTGAAACAAAAGTGCAAGTGCGGACATATATTTAAGGAACACGTGGACAAATAAATTTCTAATATCAAACAGGATATTGCATTATCAAAAGAGAAGAACAGATTTTCGGAGATCATTATTGTTAATTAATGGGAATAATGAAAGGACTATCGAAATTATGAGATGTATTACAACAATCTAAAATCAGTTATTATTTACTATAATGAATAGCATTACAGATATTCCATCGGAATTAAAAATTAAAAAGACCGATTAATTAGAAGATGCAACAACCAAATGCTAGGGCCGCAGTTGGCTGGTTGGTAGATCTTCAGTCTCGCAAGCGAAAGTTAGCGAGTTCTGTCCTCGTCTTGGTCAAAGACCACCGTATTGGCTAATGGCAGTTGGGGCACGTTAAATAGGTCGTGACTGCAAAGTCCTCCAAGTTCCCATAACAAATTATACCTCTGGCGATACTGAATCAGGGATGAATAAGTCTCTGATTTGGATCTAAATTCTAACTTTGGATGGATGGATGGATGAATGAGTTCAACCACCCCCTAAAAAGGTTGTGTCGTGTCTGTCAGAGCGAAGTCATACTTTCACCTGAACGATGCTCATTAACAACGAAATGCGCGCACTTCTACCTTAATTCGAAAGAACAGCGCTGTTTCGGGTTTGGTTTGACCAAATGCACCTACTGTTTTATCGATTGTAAGTTTAATTTAAAAAAATATGCTGAAAACTACATCTTCCCTATTATTATAAAGGATATTTTCTTTATTTCACTCTTTAATTTTTGATTGATAATTAATTATCCTTAAATTTATAAAGTCTTGAAATCGTTTTTTAAAATTCCTAATGGGACGCGGCAGGGGGGATGGATTCAAAGTTATTCTATCGAAATGAATCGATTAGCGAATAATTAAGTTCCAAAAATACTGAAATAGTGTATTGCTATCGAGAACACAAAAGCGGACCAATCAAAACTCTAGTATCTCCAAAAATATATTCAAAATATATAGAAAAATGTCATCATCCGAAGCATGGTGTAATCAAAGATAATAAAAGAGCATAACAAAACATTTTAGATAAATTTCAGCTCTGTAAAAATTTCATATTAATAAATTTTAGATTATACTGCGCACTTTATTTTTTAAAATACCTTCTTGGAGAAAATTTGACGAAAAAAATAATAAAAGTCCTAGTAAAACGTATTGCCCATTTCTAATCCATTCTTTTTGCAAATTTTTAATGGTTGATTTCTTAATATGAAGTTTTATGCTTCAATCGCATTGTTTCAATTCCGATTTTAAGTTTCAAAAATTAGTTTCATAAAATAATGTTTAATGTTTAGATATTCTTGTTTGAAATTAAACTTAAGGTAGATAGATTTTCCTTCCAGATAGTCGTATTAAATGTAATGTAGATAGATTTTCCCTCAGATATTAGTATTGAATGTAATGTAGATATATTTTTTCTCCAGATAGTATTAAATGTAATGTAGATAGATCCCCCCTAATAGTATATTAAATCTAATGTAAATAGATTTTCCCCCAGATAGTAGTATTAAATGTAATGTAGATAGATTTCCCCCCCAGATAGAAGTATTAAATGTAATGTAGATAGCTTTTTCCCCAGGAAGAAGTAATTTGGTAAAGCATAACAAATTTTACAATATCTGCCCCAAGTTTGAAAATTCTGCTCAAACATAGAAAGAAGATCGCCAATTTTCTGTAATGATATAATGAATTGCTGACTTTTCATTACTTGATGAATTAAAAAAATATCATTTGTCCTAAATTTAAATAAAATATTTCAAGCAATCCTAATTTTTCTCATTGACACAAAATTTAAATTAAAAGTTACAAAATGATCACACAGATTAAATTTTAAAATTTCGCTTTAAAACAATCCTTTCTCCAAACACTCATCATTCTGAGAATGTTATTTTAATATATCCAATGTAAAAGCACCTATTATTGACATTTCTACCTTAAATTTGTTGGTTTATTTTAGTTACATTAACCTCCCATTTTAAAGTAACACTAGGGCTATTTTGGGACGAATCTCTTAATTTTGAACCGCAGTCAAATGACGAGGAAGACACTTGAACTGGCACCCCCATTTTAAACTTCCACGCGACACCAACAGGAGAACGTTTGGCCTCGACAGATTTAATTTAAGGCACAACCAGCCTACACGGTGGTTCTTCGGTGGAATCGAGACTCGAACTTGCAACCCTCCGGTTCCGAAGCCGAGACCATACCACCTGGCCAACGCGGCTCCTTAAATTTGTTGGAAGCAGCGTTTAGGGTCATTTAGAATTTCAAACCTGGCACCATTGAATCTGTCACTTAATCTGAACAGATTTCCTCCAAAATCAAATCTCCATTAAAAGATAATGAGTGGAAAAGGCATATTTTTCAATATTTCAGGGCAGTCATCATTTTCTTGCGAAATTCACTGAACTGATGAATCAAAGTTTGCTTATCTCATCTTTTCCTTTTGTATTTATCTAATACTATAATACGAGGAATGGTTGCCAAGTCGAAAATCGCCTCAGAATTAATAAACTCCGGTAAACATGGGGGTCTGGGGTTTTTGGCCAGGAGGAATCGATTGGCGCCGGTTTTGAAGCGCTACGGTCGAGCAGTTCGGAGTTACAGATAGGATATTTTCAAACTTTATTAGTTCGCCATAATGACTAATAGGTTTCAAGCGGTAACGTGCTGCCATCTATAGCCAATATGGCGAACTAATAAAGTTTCCAGAAGATGATCCGGAACTGGTCTCGAAATGGATGATCCCTAACCCGTGTGGTGATATGAACCCAAGCGCTCCATGCGTGGTCAGCAAACATGGAAGAGACCAGTGCAGATGGGGATTTCCAATGGAACATCAAGACATGACATCGCTGGTGGACGATGAAAAGCCGAGGTTTAACCGGTTATCTTTTCACCAATGGTTTCACAAATTTTCTTATGGCATGTATTGTTTTGATAAATCACAGTTGAAAATTTAAATTTTCGAGTTAACTTCGATACCTGTTTTCTCCGAGCGGAGCTCGGTCACCCGCTGGTGAACTTCTAATATTTTTTATACATTCTGATACTAGCCTCTGATGAAGTATATGACATTTTCAAACATAATTTTTTAAAAACAACAACTATTAGGGGATATCATTCATTCATTAATTTTCCCTAATTGGAAGTATTTACTTAAACAAAGTTGCAAATTACTGGTTATTTCATAATGCTTTATTTTATATGTTATCTTTACATTTATAACAAAATGATGCTTTTATTTAAAAAAAAATAGAACTACCCAATTACTCACAAGGTTGTTAATCGCAGGCTCACGGAAATATCAATAATTTGATTGGGGCACTGTGTTTATTGAGTTATCAAAACCCCTTATGGCTCTCATCGCTTCAAGGTCTGAAAAGCATCATTGTAAATAATGATTGAAGTACCGATGGTATCAGGTAATCTTAAAACCCTGAAGGATATGATGTTAAAGATTGACAATTTCATTCTAACTGTTTGAGAGAGTGCGGGTGGGGAAAAAGGCAGCTACTTGTTACCCCGAAAGGAATGCTAGTTTGACAGTTCGGTCAATGTAAGGTTAGATAATTCTTATTCAGCAGCTGACCACAACAAATCCCATCGATATTGCTATTTTCAGCGGTGGTCAGCTGTATACAGCAAGAGAAGGTCTGAAAAGCCCCACACACTGATAACAGCAGAACTCACGGCACACGTTCTGCTTAAAATCGCCTGAAGAAGGTAATACCTTTTACCAAGTCCTTTAAAGAGATTTCTTTGGTAGCCTAAAACCCCTTAAAGAACACATATGTTGAAAAAAGTATTCGCAACATTGTATCATATTATATTACATTAAATGAAATAATATAATATTGAGCAAAATTGTATTGTTACAAACCAGCAATTTTGCTTCCCAGCAAGAATAGAGTCATGTAAGAAAGATTGTTTTGATTGATTATTGCTGCGTCAGTGATCTCAGACGGTACAAACTTGGCGATTTTTACCACTAAATTTTCGAGAATTTTCAATATTCATCCAATAGGAACTGATATACTCCTGATTGGCCGAGAAGGCTGTCGGTTCGCCTTCCGGTAGCTATAAAAGGTCGGCAGTCTCAAGATACGGTTGTGAAATGAAGCGTAGTCGGTGTCGTAGGCAGGTAACGAGTCTTAGACAGGATAGCGAAGCAATGGTGAATTCCAACGTTGTGTGGAGCTCAAACGAGGCTGAACTGCAGTGTGTCGAGTCCTGCTGTCTACTGTGGAAGTGGCGTCGTGTGAGGAGCAGCCTGTCATGTAGTGACATCTTAATAAGACAGTAACTGCCACTAAATATCTGCAATCGCATTTGTCGAATGGTGAAGTTGTGTGACTTCAAACCCCAACATCACAAATTCGATCCTTGGCGGAATTAGTCCTCCACATTGGCACAATTCCAGCCAGTACCATCGCCACATTGGTGACCAAGGACGATGAGCGTTCAAACTGCTGTCGCAGAGCCACCTACCCACAACAAACGCAATGAAAGCAAAGACATCTGACTCACTTGACGCAGCAGCAACTCTCATGCGCTCGCCATAACATTTGGCGCTATAAATCCTTCGTCTCTCCACAGACTCATTAGTAGGGGAGTATTGCCGTGACATCTTAATAAGCCAGTAACTGCCACTAAACATTGGCGACCACTTTTGTATAGGGGATATATTACTCGGCTGCAAATCATAAGATCGCGAGTTCGACCCCTGGCGGAATTCAACCTCCACATTGGCACAATTCCAGTCAAAACTATCGCCACAGTCGTATGGTAGTAAGTCAGTAGCTAAAGCGAGGAGACAGTGAAAACTTCAGCCGTTTGCAAAAAACAAAACTCCGAGAGTCTCCTCTCCTGCTGAGTTCTGTCTGGCCACTTCGAGCGCTATGCTCAATTACTATTTATTTACTATACTATTACTCAATTACTATACTATTTGTGGGCTACTGCCTGCTGTAGTGTGCTGCCCTGTGTTAGCCTCGGCTGTAAATATTTGTAGTCTGTGTGCTCATGTTCTTTGTGTTAATAAACGTCATCGTTGTTTTCTGCTGAAGCCTGCTGAAGGTGTTTTCACACCATACACTCACTGCAACCGAACCCGGTGGTCTGTAACAGTATGATATTGTAAAACAGGATGTGCTACACGGGACCTGTTAAAAGACCTTCAAGAAGCCCGACAAATAAATTGCGCCAAACATAGTAGCTTCAACTATGTAAAGCTTTATGAAGAGTTCTCTGTAAAGCTTTATAAGCAACTATGTAAAGTATCTTTTCGCTAAGTGTAAAAAGATATATAAAGAATATGCTATCACTAACTAATTCTTATTCCTGTCAGAAACTGTCACATTGTGGGTAATTGTTGTTGTTTTTGTCGATAATTTGTTCTTGCATCTCAGCTGCTGGGGAAAAAGCTTACCACTGATTTTCGGCTAAAGAAATTAGCATTTTGGTAAAACTTATAAGCAAACACTATAATACAGATATGGAAAAATGTGGAAAATTAAAGAGCAGTTTAATTAATAAAATTGATGGAAAAATACTCCAAAAATTTCGTCAAATTGTCAATAATTGGTTCTTTTACCCTATTACAATAAATAATTCGAAAGAAAAAGGAATAAATATCAATGTAAAGCATAATTCTTCTACATTTGTCCCTGTGAAAGTCTATTGATTTACTTTACACTTGGGATTTTTTTTATTATCCATTTTCTATCTCACATTAATTATCCCTCTTAATTGAAAATTATGAAATATGGTTTAAACATCAAGTGATTTATTTGTTTTTTAACTTCTGTGAAATAGAAATGCATTAAAATGACAGCGAAATTTTCATAATCTGCTTTTGAGTCACAAACCTCAGTCTAAGAATCCACGATCTTTATAATCTCTGAATTGTTGTGCGGATTGCGTCTAATAAAACAAAAACACTCACATAAAGATTTTTTTTAAATGCAGATGCTGTCTGTCCTCCTTTTCCATATATCACTCTGGATCATGGGAAAATAACACCCATTGGAACTCAGAAATACCTCTTCAAGTGTGATCCAGGCTATTTTTTGACTTCGCCTCCTCAAGTTCGTTGCTGGAGAGGCAAATGGTCATCGACCAAGGAACCAAAATGCTCAAAAGCAGGTGAGCTTTATTCATGAATTATCATTAGTACACATTTTCATACACTTCATTTGAACAATATGTATAATGACTAATTCTTTAAGATCATAGATATTCATGTTAAATTATACATGCATCTAGTGAAAACATAAAGAAGAATTTTACAAAATCGATGAAAAATTGCAGTTTTTTACAGAAATATAGTGTTAGCCATTTTTATGCCGTCTTTCACCATACAAAATCCTTCATTTATCTCATACATATGTGAATTGAAATTTCAATTTCTCATCAAAAATTCTCTTTTCCACAGAAATAGCATATATAAGTGAATCTGATGAATTTATCATACATTAAATTGTATACAATTTTTATATAAATATAAAAAAGGGTGAAAATGAAGTGTCTTTTGATGTTTGCTAATTAACCTGGATTGAAGCTAATTTGCCAAAATCAGTGTAATTTGAAAAATCAATACTTTTAGAAATTATGATCTTTAATAAAAACCCTTACTTTTTTTTTCTTTCCTTTCCTTTCTATATTTTTACATTTCTTAATTTTTTTCTTGTACATTTTTTCTTATATACAGCGAACAAAGTTTACTTACTCTTCACAGTATTTATTATGTGGGACCGTGAAATTCAGCTAGGTACATCCCTATTTGGAAGCAATACTAGTGTTATTTCGAGACGAATGTCATAATCTTGAGATTCACGTCAGATGATGAGTTCCCTGTTCTGGTTGACACCTGAACTGACCACTGACCTCCTCCCCTTGAAGTTTCCATTGCAAACCAGGGGAAGAAAGTTTAATCTATGGCATCAGATTTGCTGCCCACTATGCAGCAAAAACTAAACACTCACATAAAGATTTTTTTAAAGTGCAGATGCTGTTTGTCTTTATTTCCTATATATTCCCTATATATCCTCCTCCACACTCACAACAAATTACTGTTGTAATCGAATTCGAACTTACAAATCCTCCATCCTCGAAGTCGATATCTTATTACAGCTGTCAGGAGTTTTCATACGCTGTTGGAACTATTGTGTCAAGTCACTTTCCTTGCAACTATGTTATGTAAAGGAGGCTATAATCACCTTCAGAGATTGTTCTCCCAAATATTTTATCGATTTAAAGTTTCCACAATCACCTCTTTTACCATCAGTTTTGTTTGGTTAATTCGAATATTGAATTTTTCCAATAAAAATACTGAAATATTAACCTGAAGAGAAACAAACCAAATTTTTATATCATCTTAAATTAAAAAAAAGAACATGATATAAGTCTGATTAATTTTTTCCCTTCATTTTTGCAATTATTTTTTTCAATTTCTACTATTAGTTCACACTCTTTCTATATATATTTCTTTATTTAAATATCTTGTTCAAATTTTCAATCGTCAATAAAATACTTTTTGTTCATTCACTCAAGTTCAAACGCCTTTTTTAAAACTTGTAGTGAATGACACTTGATGTTAAAACAGTTTTTTCCAATATTAATTCATTAATTAAATTTAAGCAGTTTTTTAATAATTTAAATAAAGTTTTAGCAGTTTGTAATGAAGATTGAAATTAACAGGCAGTAGTCCAATCGGTGTAATGCAAGAATTTCAATATTTTTCACCAGGAAGGTGAAGAATGCGTGTTCAGTTTTCGCCATGAGAAATTATAGACCAGATCGATTTTAGAAATTAGAAACAAATAAAAAAAGAGAAGTAGAAAGCTAATATATAATATATATATATATATATATATATATATATATTCTGTTATATATACTTACATATTTATATTAATTGTAATTATTTACTGAACAGTAATTAAAATAAAATTTTTCTTTGTTTACCTAAGTAGTAATTGAATGAATTTTTTATATTACTTGTTTTAAATTAAATATACGACTGTTTGTGCAGAAACAAATAAATCTCGTATTTTCTTTGAACAGGCATTTAAATATAAACAATCACTAACATTTATTTAACATTCTTCTGGGGAAGAATAAAAATACGAGAGTAGGTAAATGGAATAGTTATATAGTTTCAATGAAGGCGGATATCAATTCCAGTGATAAAATGCATCTTCGTAAATATGACAGTTTGTGTGCGTGTGTGAGGCACTTCACTATACAACACAAAAAATTGAATATCCGTATAAGAAAACTCTAACTTTCTGTATACGGATGCATAGATAACATGTCTTATATCATTCACTTACGTTGTTGTGGTCTTTGACATAGTAATCACGTTCACTTAGGAAACTCTAAGTGCAATGGAGAGGGGGGGGCTTGTTTTGAAATTTGCAGGAAATGTGATTTGGAGAACATTTTCTTAAACTGTATATAAGGAAAGTTGTAGTTATATTAACGTCCCGTTTTGAAGCAACACTATGGCTATTTTGGGAGGGAACTCGTCATTTAGAACCGCCGTCAGATGATGAGGATTACACCTGAACTGGCACCCCCCCCTCAATTGATAAATTGCAATTGTTGGCCGATCGGACAAAATGCAATATTAAGTATTAATCCCATAAATAAACCCAAAATGTAATTTTGCTTTAATTTAGTTTTTAATAATTAGCCTAATTAGTTCTATGATAAGTAATCATTATAGGATTTGTATCCTGGCAACAAAAATGGTTTCCCAAAAAATGCCACCCCTTCTCATTATTTCCATACCACACCAACGGGTGGACGTTTGGCCCCGACGGATTTAACATGCCATATACGAAAAGGTAAAAAAATAGAGAGTATCTTCATCGAAAATTTCAGTGCATTAAATTGCTATTATTTAAATTTATAGAGGGCCATTGTGATGATCCCGATCCACTGTCCGGGGGAGAGATCCTGGGGGATGAGCGGCACGAGGGATCCACCATCCAATACATGTGCAAACCTGGGTTCATCCTGATGGGTGGAGGAACGCGCACTTGTTTGCGGAGTGGACATTGGAGCGGCATTACACCTACTTGTATGGGTAAGCGTATTTATTTATTCGTATCTTTTCGTTGCTTTTTACCATTAGAGAAGGAAATCCAAAAAGGATCCTAATTCGATGTGTAATTTTCAGTTTCATATGGTAAGTGTTTAGAATCAATTTTATAAAATTAAGGTTTTAAAGATTTTGAATTTTTAAAAAATGTTACGAAATATTTTTATTGTAATATTTTTTTCTACAGCAATTATAATATTAAAATCGTCATTTACTCAATGTTGAATAGAATTTTTTTTACCGTTTTTATTCATTGATTGATTAATGCATTTAATAAATAATCTGCAATTTTGAATTATATATTCTACTTGAAAGTCGAGCGGTTTACTGTAAGAAAAAAAGTAACTCCAGTTATTCAAGCTAGAAAAAAAAACAAATTTTTTTTGAAAATTCTAAATTGTGAGAAGATTTTCATTTTGACCAATCTTCTTAATCGTTCTTACATTTCACGACAGTATTTTCACTCAAAATTATACTTTCCAAATGGTGCGGCACATGTTGGAATTACTTCTTCCTTGCAACCAAGTTGATAATCTGTCTACCTCTAAGAAAAAAAATTTCATAATAAAAATGCAATTTATTATAATATAACTTAATTTAAAGTAAATTAGCAAAACATAAACAAAATGTATATACACATTGCCTTTAAAAATAAATGATTATATTCCTATAAATCATCATACTTCTTCTCAATAACGTCGAGTTGTAGTCCATCATAGAACCACATATTTTTGAGAAGTATTTGTTATAATGCCATTACATCTTTAGACTTTGCATTTTCAAGTGGAAGAATTTCCTTCTGCAGTTGAAAGGTTTCTTTAACTTTTCAAATTAAAATAATATAAGTTTAATTTTCATCAACACTATTGAATATTAGTTCGAGTTTAAATTTTTTTTTTTTTTTTTTTTTTTTTTCAAATCTTTTTAGATGAAAAGGAACCTCTTCAAAATGTTGCTGAAAGATTCAAAGAGAAATTTGTAACAGATGTAGGATCACATTCCTCTGACAGTAAGTGTTCCGTTTGTTTGTTATTCTTTATTAGAATAATTATGCTCGAAACTTCTCTAATGTTAACACAAAAAATCATTTCGCATACTTATGTATATGTACGTCATGCAGTACAAAGTAAAATTCAACAAAACATAATTTTTTTTAAATAATTCGGAAAAAATTGAGTAAATTTTAGAATTTTATGTAATATTGGATCAGAGATAAAAGGTAGGACAATAAGAAAGTGAGACTTTTAAGTATCAATGATGTACAGGTTTATCGAAAACTGTTTGGAAAATATATTTTAAATATTTACAAAGCTTTAAAAAACCTTAATTCTTTTATGGCTAATATTGGGTTTATCTTATTCATTCCACCCCAGCTGCTGGATAACACATTTTTCTGCTAATTTTACAGCACAAATAAATAACAGTATTTGCAAGCACAATGTTCTATGTCAAATATGTTGCGTCTTGAAGAGGTAAATTTTAAAAAAATCCGTATATAAAATCAATATTTAATATAAATAGTAATACTAGCTGGTATCGGCGCGTTGCTGCAATCGAAAAAATAATAATAATAAGTGCAATCAATCAATAATTTGGCAATGTTTTATCGAAATAGAATGAACGGTAAGACAGTATATAAAATACGAACAAACACATATTCGTTTTTATATATTAGATTTGTGTATTCTTTTAAAATTGTAATACTTGGTGTTTTTTCAAAATGGTAATGAAAAAACAACAACTATTTATTGTATCTCGTGACTCGTTTAACATTCGCCCAGAACCCTCAAATTTAATTTTAGAAAATGGGATTAAACTATTTTCTTTTAATATTTATTAAACATAGAAAACATATTTATACAATAGGATCATTAATATTGTTGAAAAGATAATTTTTGAAAATCAAAACACTTCTGCTCTGAGCACTCTATACAGCGAACTACTACTCAGTACCTCCAAAATTGTTGAACATGCTACAATATTTTTGGTGGCTACTGTCAAAAACACTTAAATTTAATTGAAATATAAAACCTCCAGCGTTGGTCTCTACAAAACTTTCTCGTACAATCAGTAATAAAGTTGTTTAACTCTGAGAATGACTTGTAGGACCTTTATGTACTATAGCTAAAAAATATTGAATCGAAAATTGTTCCTCCTACAAAGCCCCTGATAGCTCAGTCTGTAGAGTACGGGATTCGTAATCCGAAGTTCGCGGGTTCGAATACAAGCGGAGTAAGTTGCTATGGAAACTGTTTCAATATAATTTGTCATTTTCTGTTAATTATGCAAATTTGTATTATGTAAATTTATTCCTAATTTTCTGCGGGCCTTCAAATTATAGAAGGTTCTTTAATCTATACTTATAATAAAGCTCAGTGTGTGTGTGTGCGCGCGCACGCGCGCACGTTGGCGCTCTACAGGCCAGACCGTTGGACTTACAGCTACCAAATTTGGTACATGTATACCTTGGAGGTCCGGAATGTGCACCTCGGAGCACTTTTTTCGAATTTTTAATTCGAATTTGAATTAATTAAAATTTATGCGAAATTTCGACGTTTTTCCACTATAACTTCCGAAAATATTATCGCACAAACATAATATTTACATCAATTTAAAGATAAAAAATTAGCTCTCAAACGGTATCAGTTTTTTTAAATTTATAATGTAAGCTTCTATTTTTAACGAATTTTTAAAGAAATATTTTAACCATGTTTTTATCACGTGACTGGATAAAATAAAAGAATGCCGGAAGTTCGAATAAAAAAAAACAACTATCATCGCAAATAAACCTAAAGCAATACAACTTTCAGCACGTGACTGGATAAAATAAAAGAAACATAAAATGTAATATTTTCTAAAAAAAATAAATATAAAGCAAAGGTTTCTTTAATCATTTGCAATATCTAAATCATTTATTCCATAAATCATCTTTATTTACAGTAAACCTGATTGAATTTAGACAGGATATGCATTGAAATCCCGACTTAATGGCATATTTATGTAATCGTTTGTAATATCTGTATCATTAATTTAATACTTTTTTTCCCTTTTTCGCTTTCTTTAAAAAACACATTTAATAGTTTGGCAACATCATCGAATTTTTTTTTTTTTTAATATTTTGGAAGCATAACCGATGGTTAAAACTGACTGATTTATAAAATTAAAGAATTTTATTAGGAAAAGGTGTACTTTTAGAACTTTCCGTTCATCATCTTAAAGAAAATATTAATTTCAGGTCAATCAAGGCTAATGAATATGTACATCTTCAAGGCTAATGAATATGTGATTTAATTGAAAATTTTAGAACGCTTTACACATGGCGAACCAGCTGGTCGCCAAAGGCGGCTAGTTGTATATAAGTAGTTTCGAAATTAGTCAGATGATTAAAAATCGTGAGTTGAGCTTGAGTGTGTTTATTCTCGTTAGCTTTGCTACATTCATCTCATCTTCGCGACAATATTAACCTTTAACTTGGATTTAATTACAGAATGTGTTGTCTCCTCGGCGAGTCATTTGGAGATTAATTCTTGGTAAATAGATGCGGTTGAGATTCAAAATTTTTTTAAAATAAATTTTAGATAATTGTAATATTACTATAACCATCCCGTAGATGTAAACAATAATCTGACCAGGTTTCATCGCAATCGGACGAACAGTTTAGGAAGACGTAAGACATACAGACAAACATTCATTTTTATTTATTAGGTTGGTGCGTATGAAATGTCGGATTCTCTTTACATGC
>JAPMOQ010015492.1:796927-844300 GCA_026543055.1 Argiope trifasciata | reverse complement strand
TCTCCTTATATATATCTTGTTCAAATTTTCAATCGTTAATAAAATACTTTTTATTCACCCACTCAAGTACAAATACACTTTTTAAAACTTTTTGAGAGTGATATTTGATGTTAATACAGTTTTTTTCAAATATTAATTCATTAATTAAATTCAATTAATTCTTAATATTTTAGAGTCTTAGCAGTTTGTACTGCAAATTGAAATCAACAGGCATTAACTCAATCGGTAAAATGTTAAGATTTTAGTACTTTTTACATGAAGGTGAAGGATATATGTTTAATTCTTGCAAAAATCAATAATTTTTTTGATAATCTATACTTATAATATACGTGTGTGTGCGTTGCGGCTTTACAAGCCAGACCGTTCCATTTAAAACTACCAAATTTGATAACGGGAATACTTGGATAACGGGAATGTGCACATCGGATCAATTTTTATGAATTATTTATTAGATTTTAAATTAATTAAAAATCAAGTGAGATTTTGGCTTTTTTCGCAATAACTTCCGAAAGTAATATCGCCCAAACATAATTAGGTAATAGTTTTAGTAATAGGTGATAGTTTTAGTTTCATATAACTATAACTATATATTTATTCAATTAAAATTTAATAAATATGCTAATGTTTTCATAATTTCAAACATTTGATAGAACATAACCCCTTTTTTTACCACTTTAAAATTAAAAAAAATTAGCTTAGACCAATTTGATTTTTGTGCTATTATTTCTTTTATTTTAATTTTTTCAGAATTGATCTTAAGCAAATTTTCTAATAAAGGGTTTTGCCATTATTATAAAATTTAAACAAATTTTGTTGTTTCAACGAATTTTTTTTTTTAGTGTATCAGTGATATGATTAAAAACAATAACTTTTTTGAACATTAACATCAAAATAAAGCTTTCACTATAACTTTAATTAACATTAATACCTTTTTAGATAATTTTCTTTCTTCATATCTCGTTATATAAAAAATTTTTTGCTCAGAAATGCGACAGCTGGGATAGTCAAGCCAGAAAAAACAATACAAAAAAAAAAAACCCAAGCCAAACACTTTTTATAATCCTCAGTTGGATTATAAATTTCAAATTTTCCCCACCTGATCGACAAATAGTTACCTTAGGCTCGTTGCACACACAGCGATTTTTCCTTCTGACAGTATTTTGCTTAGACCACACCCAGTAATAAAAGACTTGTTGTTGTGTCCGTGTTTTTCACAGAAAGGGGGTGCAGTAGCTTCTGAGGGTAAAGACCCCTGAGCACCCAGAGGGCAGAAGTCCGACTTCTAGCTCACACACACGACACAACCCTTTTTAGGGGTGGTCGAATTCATTCATGCACTCATTCATCCATCAGCAAGTCGGAATTTAGATCCAAATCAGAGACCGACTCATCCCTGATTCAGTACCCCCAGAGATATCGTTTTGTTATGGGAACTTGGAGGACTTTGCAGCATCGACATACTTAATGTGCCCCAACTGCCATTAGCCAACACGGCGGTCTTTGGCCAGGATGAGGACAGAACCAGCGACCTTTCGGTTACGAGACTGGCGCTCTACCAACCAGGCTACCGCGGCCTCAATAAAAGACTTACACACGGCGTTTAAATTCAGACTCCGTCGTAAGACAACAAATAAATTTACTTTAACCTTGTTATTTAAACTAAGGATTGCTTAAGGGTAATTCTATCAATCTAACAAATTCTATCAATTTTATCTTGTCTTCGAATGAAGAGGAAAAAGGGGGGATTGACTTATTTCGATTTATTCAATTAATGGGAAAAAGGATTTGGGATCTATCATCTGATTATCCGAAAGCGCTAGGGACAGCTGGCGTCTGCACAGAGTCCGATAAAAGGTGGATGGACCGAATCTTTATTTGTCCTCCTACTGTGTAAGCTATCGTATAATTCAATATACTACTGTTGTTACGGCGGCATCGGTGAAATAAGCGATCAGAAAAAAGCGCTATGTGTGCAACCAGCCTTAGAATGATATATATTGATGCAGCAGTAAGTGTTACATTACACCATGTTACCATTAGTAGTTCAACTGAATAAAAGAAAGTTAGATCTTTATCGATCACAAACAAAAACTTTAGATAACGCATCAACATAATACATTAAATCATAAATAGTATCTCTTAATCCTTAAATAAAGAACAGGTTTTCCTTATCGTTAAATTATAAGCATTTGATGGATCAATCGAACCGATTTGATACTGATCACACACACTTTCCTAATAGATAAAAGCTTTCTTCACTTGTTCCTCAATATTTCGAATAAAATGTTTTGAAGAAATCATATTATAAGTGAGTCATATTTCACTATCTCAATCTCCTCTCATGAGCCTCATCATTATAGTCAGTAATGTCATTGTAGTCAGTGATTGGAAACTTTCCATCTTCAGTACCATCAGTAATTTAACAAGCATCAACTCATCTGATGTGCGTTCTTTTCTCTCACTTTAAAAGCATGTCTCCCTAATATCCTCTGAAGTCGTGTTCCGACCACTTATGGTCTTACTGAAATGGTCGTAAATCTACTAATTGTCCCCTTGTAGGACCACCCCCACCTGTAGACATCGGTCCAGAGCTTCCCGAAAACTGCAGATAAACTGAAATGACATAAAAAAACCCAAAACACACACCCGCACACAAGGAAGGAAAATGAGCCAGCTTGAAGGTGGGCACAGATAGTTAAAACGAGGCTTAAAGTTGTCAACTGTAGAATATTTCTCAATGCCACATTGCTACGCCATTGGTAGAAGGGAATAGACTTGTTTTCCCTAAGAAATAATAAACTTCATAGGGGCACATCTATTCCTTTTGTCGATTTCACTCCTTATCACTAAACTCCTACCAACCCAATATTCCATCTCTGTGCATGTGCGTTATAACTTCATGTGATTAAGATCTATAAATGCTGGGATTTAAAAGCATAAATATTATGCATTATTTTTGACTGATAACGCTTCCTGAAAGTGCGTTACTTAAGAGATATGGACTAATTTTTATGTATATGAAAAACTTTTGCTATTGTCAATGAATAGAAACAAAAATATTTTCAAAATAATTGTTGTAAAAGCAATGCAAAATCTTGTTAGCAAAGCAATATTAAGTGGAATTTACTGTTTCGTTATTATTTTAAGTAGGGGGAAAAGAAATCCGTTGTTTTTATGTGAACTTTAAGACTTTATTTATTTATTTTTTGAATTACCAATTTTGATCAAATATGCATCGTTTTGTTTTATAATTTGTTACCATTTTAAAGATATACTCATAATGCTCCTCTCATAAAAGTTTTGGTCCCCATTGATGAAAAACTCTAATAATCGGTTTTCTACAAACTTCTCTTGATGTAAAGTTCTTATCATTCAGGAAATTTGACTAAGCAAGAAAAAACATGGTAATAATTGGGTGCAAGATCCGGACTATATGTTGATTCATCAGAACTTCCCAAACAAGCTCCTGGAGTTTCTGACGAGTTATTATAGACGTGTGCGTCTTGATGGCGTTGCCTTGACGGAACGCAGTACTTCTCCTGTTGGCCAATTCTAGTAGTTTTTGGTCAATCTCTAGTTTCAAAAGGCCCAATTGTTGACTATAGAGATTTGGCTATATGTGGATGCATCAAAACTTCCCATCCAAGCTTCCGGAGTTTCTGACGAGTTATTATAGACTGTGTTGCCTTGGGGGAACGCGGCACTTCTCCTGTTGGCCAATTCTGATAGTTTCTGGTCAATCTAGTTTCAAAAGGTCCAATTGCTGACTGTAGAGATTGAAATTTTAGAATTTTATCATAAAGAAACAAGTCAGGATAAATCATTCTTTTCCAGTGCCACCAAATGCTTAACATAACCGTCCTGACCGTTAGTCCTGGTTTGACCACTGTCTGACTGCTCTTTGATCACGATCATTTTCGCACAATGTTTTCATATGTGACTCCTTTCACATACCCAGTCACCAATCCGTTTAAGAAATGGGTCTATTTCATTCCGTTTGGCAGAGGCTTAGCACATGGAAATTCGATTCATCTTCTTCATCGTCATATTTAACATTAAAAAATGCCTGAACGGAATCAAGGAAACCAAAATTGCCCTTATAGTATCGAGATCATAAACACCATTCGCAATTTAAGCCTCCTGGCTTGCGTTTTCGTCTTTATCAAAGAAAAATTATAAAATGTACCGGATTTTCACTTTGTTGATTTCCATTTTTATCACCCTGTATCTCATAAATTAATAATGAGCCAAACAACAGAAAAAGCAGCAAAAATTTTTCAGTGGGAAATGTTACTTTTCCAGCGAGCATAAATTTGAAATTGATGGTTTTGCTGCAAAAAAAGGGGTAGCTCCAATTACTCAAATTTTCATAAAATCGTAAAAAACAGCTGAAAATTCCAAATTCCAATGAGACAGACAGCCCCATACCTTGAGAAACACAAGAACAAAGGTTGGAGTTACATCTTTTTGGCACCAAATGATCAAGGATTATTTTACCAAGTGCAACTCTAACATAGTGCATGTAACTCTAAATTCCACCAAATTGGAGCTACATCATTTTTGCAGCAAGTCTATAAATTGTTTGATGATACTTTACGCGGTACTGATCTCTACAGCCATCTTTCTAAAAAAATAATGGCTTTCTTTTTCCCCAACCTAATATCTCCTTGAAAAAAAATACTTTTAACTTGTTACACTTTTATGAAAACACTGTTATTCGCAACTTCAATTAAACTTTAATAAATATTTTTTCTCAGTAACCTGGGATAATAATGATGAGACGAAAGCACCATGTTCATCCGCAAGTGAAGAATCGGAATACCCATGCCAACCACTGTTGATTGCCAGTCCATCTACTAACAACAATGACGATGCTTCAAAAGATGAAACAGAACCAGGAGACGATTACGATCTGTCACCAATCATTATAGACTTCCCTCCAACTGATCCACATTTCATTAGAAAACATGAAAGAAAGCATAAAAACAAACGAGGAAAACTCGCGTTTGAGCCAAGCTTAGGCTCTATAACTGAAGACACAGAAGGTGAGGAAGCTGAAGAAATATTCTTCAACGATGCAGGATCAGGAGATGAAAAGGTAATGCTGATAGATAATTCACCCTGTTACAAAAAGCCAGGACTGAAACCGGTGATAAATGAGGAAGAATTGAAAAATTCTTCCAGAAATGGAGAAGAAATAATCAAGGAAATCAATCCTGTGAATAAAGTTCGGGGAAGAAAACATAGAAAATTGAAAAAATCTTATAACTCTCAAAGTAAGATGCATCAGCCATCTAGATATGGTGGCAGTATGCGTGGTAAAGAAGCAAGTAGGAGACGTAAAAATAGTAAAAGAAATCAAATAATGGTTGCAGTAGAAAGAGAAGAAAATAATATCGTAGAATAAGGACAAAGGCTGTTGATAATTTTGCTAAATGGATTTGTTTCGTTATTGCCTAGTTCAAACATATTAAAACTCTTCTCTTATAATACTTTTTTACATTTGTGACTGTTGCATTAGAGCTTTCAGCATAACTTTTTTTTCATTTTGAATATTTAGTTAATTAACCATTAATTAGTAAAGCAGAAGGTCGTTGAATAAGGACAGAGACTGTTGATAATTTTGCTAAATGGATTTGTTTCGCTATTTCCAAATTTAAACATACTGAAACTCTACTCTCATATTACTTTTTTGCACTTGTGACTGTTGCATTAGAGCTAAATAGCTTTCGGCATAACTTTCGTTTTTTTTTTTTCATTTTGAATATTTAGTTAATTAACCATTAGTTAGTGAAACAGATTTTTTTTTTACTTGGTGTATATGAGTTTTTTTCAAAGAAATGGTAACTAAAAAATTATTAGTTATTAATTAATTTAAATTAAAAATTTCAAAATAAACATTTAAAATCATTTTCTTAAATTTCTAGATCTCTTTTATTAAAGTATTCCTTACTGTTGCTGTATAGTAAAAAAATGAAACTGTCATATTAAAATAAATGCACTTATAAATACATTGCTATAATTACTTCTATAAATTTTTCTACTCTAATATTTTCAAATTATTTTTTTATTCCCCAATAATTAATCTATGTATTTCAAAAACAATTTATATTCAAATTTCGAGCTCGCAAGAAATTTGTACCTCAGAAAATATTTTAAAATCTTGCGTTTATTACTTCTGAATGTGAAGGTGGCGCTGTAAAAGCAACAATGGCCACAAAAAGCAACAAAAGCAACAATTTCCCGTTTGGTACTTTTTCGAAGTTTTATCTTTCTTTATAAAAATATATTGTTTTAGCTGGTTTTACCTAACTATTGGTAGCTCATGTTATAGTTCATTGTTATTTTTGTTTAACTTTGATGTTTTTCTGTTTTCTATTCAAGCTATTGTAATTCGTTGAATAAATTTCTGTATTACTAAACAAGATTTATGTCTTTATATCTATTATCTTCTTTTTTTTAAACAGTGTTTATTATAAATGATTAAATGTCTAAATTTAAGGCAATTCAATATTCACACAATGCCCTTCATTTACGTCACATAATTTTCTTACAAAAATTATTATTAATAATAATTTTTGTTCTCTTACAATCATTACTAATGAAAGCAGATAAACAAGATATAACTGAATTGGTAAAATCCTATTTTAGCCCACCTCTGGCGACTTTTTCAAAATCTCGCCAATTTTTCAAAATCACGCCAAATCGAAAGTATTTGAAAGTAATCGAAAGTACCAATAAGATTAAATAGTTTTCTAGCGGAGTTTAAATCAACCAATGAGGTTACGTAGGGTTGCCGTATTTCTCTTCAAATGTTGTCAGGGTTGCCATTTTAAAATCATTATCGCTGATAATTTGGCGAGTTTTTAAATTGGCGTCAGAGGTGGGCTAAAATAGGATCGACCCAACTGAATTAGATATGACTGGACGTTTATTACATAGCAGTGAGAAAATCCGTTTCGTTGTTAAAGTGTTTGGAAATCTTTAAGTGTTAAAGGAATATCTTTCTTCTTTTTCATCAACTTTTAATGACAAGTCGTATTTTTTAAATCAAATTTTGAATATAAGTCAATGAAAATTCAAAAAGAGAGAATCTATGTTTGATGTTAATGAATTATTTACATTGGAATGATGAAAAAACTAATTTGGTTTTCATAATAAACAAATACATGGAGTGAATTGCAAATGACAAACTTGCGATAAAACTGATGGGTAAAATCCTATTTTAGCCCACCTCTGGCGACTTTTTCTAAATCTCGCCAATTTTTCAAAATCTTGCCAAATCGAAAGTATTTGAATTAAAAGGTTTAGAAAAAAGAATTCTCACCTTTCGCCAAAAAATTCTTATTTTTCGCCAAAGATGGGCTAAAATAAGATCGATCCAAACTGATGAGAGAATAAACAAACTTTAAGATAAAACTGCATATGAAATTTGGAATTTTATAAAATGTTTTCTTTTATGACGTCAATAAATTGACTATGTTGAGACTATATGGCCCACATTTTTTTCCTTCTATATAAAAAATATGCAAAATACAATTACAATTAAAAGCCTATATAGAGAGAGATTAACAAAAAATATCCGTTATAACAATTTTATCATAATAATTTATTTCTGAACTTCACAATATAATACTTACTTTTGATTTGACTTTTGTTCCCCATACTTTGCGAGAAAAATGCCATAAAAGTTTGTACTTGGCGTTAAACAAAGATGAAAAATTCTTTAAGAGCATTTTATTTTTTAAACTGTGGATAAACTTAAATATACAGTCATTAAGAGCCTTGCAAGGTTGGCAATTTCTCATTGGCGATTTTGTACTAATACGCTATTACTGCCATTCCCTCCACACTCTGTAGTTTTACTAAAATTTGGCCATAAACTTTTTTTTGGTGGAAATGATTGTATTACAAAGTTGTTTCTGAATTTCTTTAAATCCCTCCCTTTTTGTAGTCTCCCCTATTATCCAACAAAAATTGAAAAGTGCTATTTCCTCTACTCATACATTTTTTAATATTAAAAATATTGTATTGGCTGTCCATTTCTTTTCTTCTTGTTATAGTTTATCTGTAGAACTTAAAACAACAACGAGTTCTCTTGTTTTCTATTGATTCTTTTGTGCTTTTGCTTAAGCATTAGGTAGTGTCAGTTTTAAATTGACACTTGGGATTTAGAATAATAAATAAGCAATTTCTTTTATATTACCCTAAACATTCACTATTACGCAAATATAAATCTTAATACCGAAGAAAGGGTAAAATCCTATTTTAGCCCATTTCTGGCAACTTTTTCAAAATCTCGCCAATTTTTCAAAATCTTGCCAAATCGAAAGTATTTGAATTAAAAGGTTAAGAAAAAAGAATTCTTACCTTTCGCCAAAAAATTCTTATTATTCGCCAAAGGTGGGCTAAAATAAGATCGACCCCGAAGAAAGTATAAACATTTCTCTAAATCTCTCAAAATATATCAGAATAATCCACCGTAACTTGAAAATTACAAAACTGTATCTTACGCAGATAGCAGCGAAATAAGTGTTGAAGTGCAAAGATATTATTAACAAACCCAGAGCTAATGTACATGGTAATTAATAAACTATTGAGCTTTAGTTTGTTTAGTAAACATGACAGAAGCACAAATAATGTCGATTGCTCAAGATAATTCCGTTGGTTTCTATCTACAATTAAGTTGAAAGGCTTTTACTTTGATTTTTCAAGTTTGTGATATTAATAATCTTCATCAATATTGTTATTAGTTATCTGTGATACCTTATATAATTAGGCGTATCCACCATATTAAGAAAAATTGAGATATTAGATACAATACCAACATATGAAAATATGACCTTTGAGTTACTCAGACCAATAGAGGATTAAAGTTATTTACAATAAGGCTATCAAATTTTATCAAGACAATTTTTTTAAGGCAATCAACTATAAAATTTTATGAGCAGTGAAAAGACGATGACGTTTCTACAATATTCCCTTACGATATCAATGGTATCGTGAAGAAATTTGGTGTAAAGGTAAACATCTTTCTAGTCATATAGTTATAGTTCAAAATTATTAAATAACTACAAAATCGTAGCTACAAGACGTAAACTTATAAACAGACGCGTATCTAACCAACAACACTCCATTTTGCCTGCAAAATTTTCACACAACAAAATTTTAAAAGCTTTTGTGCTATAGTATGTATAATTTCTATTGTTTTAACTATATTGAAGGGACTTATGTGGAGTGCCGTTTTAATACAATGAGTTAATTTTAATTATAAGAAAATCGAGCGTATAAAATGACATTAATCGTCGAACTTTCTTAATGCTGCTTCTGCCTATATATGTGAAAATTAAATTAGTGTTTTAAATTAGATTCATTTCTGGATGCAGGCAAAAAGTTATCTAAATAATCAAGATAGGATACACTGAAACCTTATCACGTACATTGTATACAGGTATTACATTTTTCATTTAAATTAATATCCTAAATTATAACGTTTTGCACACATATATCTGCTATCAGTCTAAACGATTCAGGCAAAGCTGGCCAGGAATGAAAACGGAATGATGAAGGATTTAATGGTAGCAGAAGAATTCGTCTTTCCTAGGGAAACTCTACTTTAATGTAAAGGGCAATTTTTTAATTCTTTCTGGATAACAGGAGAACGGATTTTCGGATTACAAAGTCTATAGACTATGCTCATATTTATCGAGAAGCATTCACAACGACTAAGAAAGTAAAAAAAATCTTTAAATTCCTATAAACTTTTCTTAATGCCAACTTGATTACCGATAATGCCATTCCAAGCACAGTTCCTTGCGAAAATTAAAACAACTTAAAAAAAAAACAGACGCAAAACGTCCCATCGTGAAATTTTCAACATAATCCAAAATTATCTTCATATAATTTGAAAATCAATTGCAAACTAAAAGACCTGCGAAGTCAATGATTGTAATCAGATGATGAAAATCATGAATAGCGTGCGCAATTAGTTTCGATAGCAGCCAAAGGACTTTTTAAAACATGGTGTTCTATATCCAATGTCGAAATTAGATAAATAATTGAACAAAAGCCAATTTCTCATTATTTATTGACTACACCTTATACTTTCTCACTATATTTATGAGTTCATACGCTAATCAAAGAGAGCAGTTTCCGATCTAGAGGCAAAAACTTGGCCGAAATGTCTTATAATATCCATTATTATTTTTAGTTAAATATTCTTTGAAATGATAATAATTACTTATGGAATTCTTAAAAGATTAATCGCGCACAGTAATATACGTATATGTGAAAAAAAGTTCAATAATTATAATTCATATGCAAAGAGTGGAAATCGATTACGTTCTGAATTCACGTTCGAATTCAGTATGTATTCAGTATGTTCAAATTCGAATATGTATTTCAAAATTATATATGTGCTTCATAATCAAAATCGCAGAAATGCTACCCTTGCCTTGCAAAAACATCGGTGATAAACTGAATGATCTAATATCGTCGCATGAGCACTCCGATGGGATCTGTGATTAAGTCTTAGTGGTTATCACCAATTACGGTACATCACTTACCATGGGAAGTACATCCATCAATGGTGTGGAAGTAGGCAAATCCACACAATTATTTTAACCAAGCAGGAAATTATGATTCACAAAAAATTAGGATCATGTAAAAGTATTAAATAAGAGAACATTTTTTTGAAGATTAAAATATGATTTGAGAGCATACCGGTAAAACTTTATATTGCATATAGAGTTTAATAAATTCGTTATCGAATCTCACCATTTTATGAATTTTTTTTTCTAATTCAAATTACATCTGCTGCTTTCAGGTAACGTAGCTCAAGGCCGACTTCTGGATGTGGACTCTGTAAAGAATGGCTTAGAATTGGTAATCCTGATCGATCGATCAAGTAGTATAGACCCTGAAGACTTCAAAATGGGAATTGCATTCATAAAATTCCTTCTGCAAGAATTTGGTGTGAGAAATGGAAATAATGTTGGGAATAAGTCAAAATTCTCCTATTTATATCGGCAGCATCCGCAATCTGGTTCAAATTTTCGGTTTCGATGCAGTCGCACAGGAGCGGGAATTTAAAACGATATGCAAATAAGATGACTCTTATTTGCATATCATTGAAGAAGAGGAATTTTTGTTTTATCGCCGTAAGTGTAAACAAAAAATCAAATGAACTTTTTAGATGTTGTTTTGTTGTCGTTGTGTATGTGTCAAGCAGCTGTGCGTCATATGATAAGTATTTTTTTTACTTTTCGTTCTGGTTACAAGATGTAACCAAGTTTAAAAATAAATTCCAAGTTATTTTCTAATCGTCATTGCGTGGTTCTTTTTCTTAATAGATAAATTGCATTTACTAATTAGGCCTAATTTATCTCAAAGAAATAATACATGTAAGTACTCTCTGCTACTAAAGCAATTCTTTTGATTTAGCTCTAGTTTTAGTCCTAAAAAGGAGATTGTAGCTAGAATTCTTATTCTAGTTATATTAACGTCCCGTTGTAAAGTAACACGAGGGCTATTTTGAGACGGACCTCGTCATTTTGAACCATTGTCAGATGAAGATAACAACACCTGAGCTGGCACCACCCTCTCCACACCATGCCACACCAGCGAGAGGGCGTTTGACCTAGCAGATTTAACGTGCAAGAGACCCCCTCACACGACGGTTCTTCGGTGGAATCGAGTCCCGGACCTAAAGCCCTCCGGCTAAAAATCCGAGACCTTACAACCAGACCACTGCGGCCACTATTGTACGGAATTAGTCATACTCGTAATCTGACCACAACTCAAAATTATTTCATCTTAAGGTAGCTGTCATGTAGTTTTAAAAACTGATATATTAATCGAATTAAGAAACGGCTTCCTTATTGATGATACGGCGATATTCAGTTTTTGTTACAACCTTAGACCAAAAGTAATTATCTCACTTTCCAATAGATCTGTAAAACTTTTTTTTCGGTTTTAAAAGGTACTTATAAAGAAAAAACTTTTGAATTCTCACGTTCGGGCATTCAAAAGTTGGATCGATTTTAACTAATCTGAAATGTTTTGCTTTTTCTAGCTGGGACTCGGGCAGCTGTAATGGCTTTCGGAACTAAAGTCGACATCCTTTTCAATCTGGACAATAAAACCATCACGGGTCCTCAAGCAGCGAGTAGAGCTCTGGATACATTAAAGGTAAGGTGCACAAAACTTCTAAAAGACAAGATTCAAACCATATCAGCAAATATTCAATCGCATGGTACGTTTAACTTAAAATTATGAAAGAGACAACAGGATTTTATGCTTTAAAAAGTAAATTTGGCAAAACAAGTTCAAAATTACGAGGTCCATCTAAAAATAGTCCAAGTATAGCTTTAAAAAGGCCGTTAATAGAACTAAACTAAAATTGATATGATTCTCAAGAAACTTCGATGTAGTGCGAAAATATCAATTTATAATTAACACCTTTTTTTGGAATTTCCTTCTGTTTCTCTTTGCTGAGTAGGGAGTGGGAGGAAAAGATAAGTAAATAGGACGAACAGATGTGTTATAAATGACTAAACATCCATAGCCCATATTTTGATGGTTTGCACAAGAAAGTTTTCAAGCAATAGATGTAGATGTTTCTGAACTTCCAATAAACAAATTATGCTTTTCTTTTTCTTTTTTAATTGTTTTTCTAACCATGACCAGTAATTGAATTAGAAAGCCGTAAGATTTCTAAATGTAAGGACTCAACGATATCAGAAGAGCCCTGCAAAAAGCTCTGTTCGCCCATGATTTTCTTTTTATAATTTATCCATAATGGCGGATTTCATAATAGAACAACAGCTGGAATAAGAATTTTTTTATAAAAATGTGCTATTAGTCTGGTAATATTTTTTTACAAAAATAATATTATTAAATATTCAATACAAATATTATTTAATAAATAAATGTGTAAAAAATGCAAATTCTTTGAATAATAGAACTATGATTTGTGCTCTCAGTAAGTTATTAAAACTAATAATTAAAATATGGTTAATTACTTAATTATAGTACCTTGAAATATTAATAGTTAAATGACTCTTGGCAGATGCTGTAATATAATTTTTAGCATTATATTTGCTTCAACTATGATATTTCCTTTGTATATGACAATCTATATAAATAAAAATGAATGTTTATATGTACGTCTCTTGTGCGCAGCCAGATTCCGATAAAACTTCGACAACATACTGCTTGCACTTACGCGAAGGTTATAAGCATAATATTATCACTTAAAGTACAAAAACTATTTTCAGATCTATTTAACTAATCTATTAACCATAGATTAACCAACAAATAACTCGTCAAGGAGACATAATAGATTTAGTAAAGATGCTAAATTCAGGTTAGACGTTAATTTTTCGTAGCCATTGTATGTAAATCCAATGTAAATCTTTCTCTGAGGTAATAGTTTTATTAGAGAGTATTCGAAAAAAATTTAGGGGAACCAATCCTATAGGTTGAAAATATTAACTAATTATTCAATAAAATTTTAGCGTTTTTTGCAGTAACTTCCGAAAATATTATAGTACAAATAATTTTGCATCATCGTAGTTTTCATAAAATTTTCTTTTCAACTAAATTAAATATATTATTGTATAAATATATTTCCGATGTTTAATCAATTTTAAAAGAAAATATTTTAATCACATTTTTAATATCAAACTTGAGAATTCTGAATGAATATTAAATGAATCACGAGATACAATTAATAGTTTCTTTCATTGCCATTCTGAAAGAACACCGAGCTTTACAATTCTAAAGGAATACACAAATCTAATACATAAAAATGATTATTTGTTTGTATAAAAGAATAATAAAAATAGAATAAATACTATTTATGCTTCTACTTTATATATCCTTCAATTTCAATGAACGTATTCATCGTCAACAAGAAAATAAATATTATTCTTAATTAAACAAGATTACTATTTTAAATTTAAAACGATAATTCTAAGATTATTTCTTTTGCGGCATCAATGCGCCAAGTACCACCTAGTCATTGAATGGGATTTTATTTCCAAGTAAAGAAATCATTGTCTCGTAAGTACGACTAATTATTGAACTATTTAATTATGTGGGACATTTTCCCTTATGATATACATAATAAAAAATAAATAAACATTTGCAATTAACTACTTATATAAAAATAAAATCATCAACATGTTGATTGTTAAAAATGTGTAGAAATACTAAAGTTATAATTAATTTATGAAAGTTAGAAGTAACTAAAAGAAGGGTCTTATAATATGAGCTGTCAGAGAAACGCAGTGCCTGAATTCCCCACTATAAAGATGTATTGTAACATCTTGATCATGACCGATCAAATATCAGAGTAGCGTAATATAAAGTGAATAGCGTACATATGCATACACAAAAACACTTGTTATCATCTAAGTTAATATTATTTACAAAATTTACACAACAGTTGAAAGTTTAATCATGAATCGATCAAGTCGGAGAATAGACACACACACACAAAAAAAACTCCAACAAAACCCAACTACAACAACAACAAAAAAAACAGGCTGTCAGCTCAAATGGCTACTTCAGGAGTCCCTTCAGAAATCCACCGATCTTTACTGAATGGATCTTACCACAGAAACCTGAATCACATGGAGTTTCTCACAGAATCAGGAGCAGCTTCTTCGAACACTGACGTCAGTCCAAATTCTCCTTCGATTCATTGCTCTCCTCTCTTCTTTCTGCAAAAAACATGTTTTATTACCGTCAGATGTCCACCTTCAATTTTCATATTGGTGAACTTGAGCTCTATATCACTCAAATAGCAGCTCAGCAATGCACAATCAGTGATCCCCACTCCACTCTCGAACACATGTTAATTATAATCAATTCATATCTAACATTGGGTGGCGTCTACCTGGGCTCGAATTTGCTGGTGATGGATCCTTTCTTGAAACCACGAAGAATCCCATCATAAGGAAAAAAGAGTTTAACTCCTGGATATTTTGATGTTCTTCTCCCTTGGAAACATGATGGATCTACTTCCAACGACGAGACACGAATCTGTATCCCCTCACCTGGATATAGCAAATGACCTGATACCATGACTCGACAAATAAAAGGATCTACATCTGACGATCCGTAGGCTTTTTCCTAAGTGTGGGAAAATAGGTGACGTTACATCGGGCCGGAATGGCAGCTACTATGAGAGGGAAAACGTTAAATATATTTCAATTCCTTCATTAACATTAGAAAATGCTATAAAGTAATTTAGCCAAAATTGAGAGGTTTTAAAAAGTGCTGATGTTTTACCATTTATTTTTGTTATACAAACTAATTAATTTCAGTTATCGCATATATTTTTTATAGGCTGATGGTGGAGGGACAGCTATGCAAGAAGCTCTGATGAACGTCTTCACCCGTCTCTCGCCCCAGAGGGCACAGGCCAAAAAAGCCATTTTTATGCTCACCGATGGCGAGCCCAATATTGGAGATGTTGACGAAGCTCTGTACTTCGCTAAACAACTCAGAGAAAAAAGAGGTAACACTTTAATCATTTTCAAGAGTGGGAAATACTAACTGTAACAAGATTCCCAATAAGGTGCAATATTGTGATGGATAATCCCTTAGGGGAAAGAAGGGGTGTACAGTGGGAAGGTCCAGTAGACTCAATAACGAATAACCACTCTCCATTTTGCAGGAACACTGGAGTAAAAGAAGGCAGCTGAAACGTATGTATGAATTAGACTTACAGAAGTGAAATTAATACTCAACAAACACAATAATCATTTAATTATCGAATTATGCCATTTTGATTTTCGAAAAATTTCATGTAGGTATGTACAAATTATTAGGTTGTTCGGAAAGTAATTTCGTTTTTTCCTGACAAAGGATTTAATTGCATTTTTCGCACCTAATTTCATACTTAAACCGCAAAATCATTTTATGTTTTAAGAGCTGATATAGCAAGGCTTGAGTGTGAAAAAGTGCAGCTGATTCTTCGCAGTAGTTTTTGGATGGTGCCCTTTTAAATATGGAGAGCAATAAACAGCATTTTCGTCATTTTTTAATTTTTTGCTATAAAAGGTAAAAATGCTGTTCAAGCCAGAAATAAATTAGCCAATATGTGTGGAGAAGATGTGTTAACAGTACATCAGTACCAGAACTGATTTGCAAAATTTTTCCTTCAAATGAGGAGGCCAAAAACCACCTCGATCAGTTTTTTTTTTTTTTTACAGCAAAGACCAAAATTTTTTTGAGCGTGTAATCATGTTACTACCAAAAATAGAGCAAAAGGTATTAGACCAAAATGGCAATTTTATAATTTAATAAATAATTTATTCATTAAACGAAAATTTCTTTTCATTTTGACAAAAAAATACGAAATGACTTTCCAAACAACCCAATAGAATATTTATGCATAGGAATCTAGAATATAAAAAGAAGGTAAATTTTTTTTTCGCAGTCAAATTTTATACCACTATGTTTAATAAGAATACAAATTTAAAGCTGGTCGATGTGGTCAGTTACAGAAAAAAAGATCAAATAGGCATGATTTTTTTTTATTTTCATTATAAAATATTCAATGTTTTGATGATATTGGAAATTACGGCTCTTGTATTGTTCTCACAACAATGGCGAGTGGTTGTAAAGTCGGCAAAAAAAAAAACTTTAGTGTTTTTTTTAAAGTTAGATGCTCATTTTATGAGCATTTACAGTGTTTTCCCATGAATCTGATTCCAGAATAAATTGGAGGGCCGCGGTGGCCTGGTGGTAAGGTCTCGGCTTCGGAACCGGAGGGTTTCAGGTTCGAGACTCGATTCCCCCGAAGATCCGTCGTGTGAGGGGGTCTCTTGCACGTTAAATCTGTCAGGCCAAAGTCCTCCCGCTGGTGTGGTGTGGTGTGGAGAGGGGGGTGCCACTTCAGTTGTCGTCCTCGTCATCTGACTGTGGTTCAAAATTACGAGGTCCGTCCCAAAATAGCCCTCGTGTAGCTTTAAACGGGACGTTAATATAACTGAACTGAACTGAACCAGAATAAATTGTCTGTTTTATAGATAATTTTTTTGGAATTGTCTGTTTATTGGGAACATCTTTTCCTTTTCTCAGATTTTGAAATTTTCACGGTTGGAATTGGGAAAGGAATCAACCGCCAACTGCTCGCCAAATTGGCGTCTGAGCCAATAATCAGTCACGTTTTCATTATAGACAAATACACTGATCTCAGGCATGTGATGGAGACTATAAGCGACAGCTCTTCGAGACGTAAGAATGCCTTCTTTCATTTTCTCATTTTCTTCTTGTATGAATTCGCTTTTCAGCATAAACTGATGCCTTTTTTGAAATTCTAACTGACGCATGAGATAAAAATCATTTAAAACACAGTACAGAGTCAATATATCTAGAATTACTGAATTTTACTATCTATGCATTGCTCCTGTATCTATTCTAAGCCCCAGACAATCAAATACTTTAATTACTCCTATTAGATGAAAATTTTCACAATTTTTTTTCTCTTGATTTAATAATTCATATTTATTAATTGCGTACATCGTGTTAAGACGAAAGAATGACCAGACTACAACACAGTGTAAATATTGTTACGTAAAATACATAGATATGCAAGAGATTATAAAAGAATATGATGGATATAAAAAATAGGCATGAAGGAATTTAGAATTTGGTGTGACTCAGATAATTTCTGATAACGATTGTTTAACTCTTTGTATTCTTCGTTTCTTTAAGTACTATTTTTATCTTGAAAATATAATTATTTTTATTAAGTTTTTGGTGTTTTTAGCTTTTTTATAGAATTTTTTTCTTACTCACTGATTTTGAGCAATTGCAAAGCTGCACGTATTGATCCATTCAGAAAACGAGCTAGTTCAAAGATTTGGTTCACGTCTGGTTGCCAAATGTCCGAATTTTTAAGGTTTTTTGAAAGCTTTTGAGTGGAAATAATTTTGATATTTAAAATAAAACGTTTCTGTTTAAAAAGGGTTAAACGAAATATTAAAAAACCTTTAAAGATTCGGTTAGCCTTCTGATGAAATATTCGGCAATATTGACATTTTGTCAACAATTTTTTTTTAAAAAGTTGTCATTTTAGATAATAAATAAATGAATAAAGCTTTTTACAAATGTTATTTTTATTTTATCTTAAAGCCTTTGTATCAACATAATGACATTAAAGGCTTTCTTACAGTAATTTCTCCTTAAAGTATAAATAAATCCTTTATTTCATTAAAAATTAATAAATTTGAATAACTACTGAATATAGCAGGTTATCAGAGAAAATTATAAATGGGTACATTCAACGTTAAAATAATTATTATTTTGCAGCCAAGCCAATTAATCCAGCCCGATGTGGATACATAAAACACGAACACGATTATCTAAAACACTGGCCTTGGTTAGCTGCTGTTTATGTAAATCTACCCAATGAATCCAATTCTACAAGATTCAGTCTTTGCGGCGGCACCCTCATCTGCAGTGAATGGATACTAACGGCAGCATCTTGTTTTTATAATGTCTATGAAAACAACGCAACAGAAAAGGTTTTTGAAAATGCCACTGAAGTAAGTTGTTCTATTTCAACGGAAGTACTTATCTTATAGTTAGTTAGATTACTAAAATCCTGGTTTGATTTTAAAACATGTCATTGGCGCCATCAAATATGAATTATTTTTCAAACGGTTACTCACCGAATTCGGCTTTTGACTATTGTATTAGACTATATGACTGTTGCTATGATATGACTATACACTTGTATATGACTATATTATTCGGTATCAGCTATTGACAGAAATTTTCTGACCTTGTCGAACTATCAGACATGTTCACAAGCTTAAAATACGACGCAGTTTTTAATAATTCTAAATATAATGATATGACCTTATGCAAATATATTCTCATGTTTTCAAACAATGAAACAAGTAATGTATTTGCTAATAATCTATATTTTATTTACAAAATTACTTACCGCTTAATTATTAAAAAATATTAGTGCAAAGCTTAGCTTTTGGCAGGAGATGGTGACTAAAATTGTAAATATAGCCTTGATCGTATTTTTCTTTCCTACTAATCAAAAACGCAGTAGGGTCTGCTAGAATTTTAAGAAGACTTTTTCCTTAATCCTACAGACTAGAACGTGTAGTCTGTTTTCAATGGGTATGAAAGATGAGAACTGAGCCAGCGTTCAGGTATAGCTGTAGCGTGCCTTCCCCGTGACCTCGTGTCTCGGGGGCGAGTCCTGATTCTGGCATGGTGGTTCTATCTGTGACTTGTATGAATGAGCCCCCCCCCCTGTAAAAAGGGCTTGTGCAAGTGAATGTGAAGCATGAAAGTAGATAGTCTTAGCCCTGGTGGTGGGTCTAATGCCAATTGGTCATACCAAGCCTGAATGAGCGGCGCTGTTCCAAATTAGGGCAGAAGTGTAAGCCTTTCGTTGTTAACGAGCACTGTTGAGGTAAAAGTACGACTTTGCTCCATCATACAAGACAGAACCCTTTTTAGGGGGCATCGAATTCGTTCACACACTCATTCATCCGTCCATCCACAAGTCAGCATTTAGATCCAAATCAGTGACTGATTCATCCCTGATCCAGTACCCCAAGAGGTATAATTTGTTAAGGGAATTTGGAGGACTTTGCAGTCACGACATATTTAACGTGCCCCAACTGTCATTAGCCAACAAGGGGATCTTTGGCCGAGACGAGGACAGAACTCGCTACCTTTCGGTCAGGAGACTAATGTTCTACCAACCAGGCTACCCCGGCCAACTCTTGGCCCTAATTGGCGCTACTGAAAAAATAAGCTGCTCTGATTTAGGCTTAAATCGCTGGCAGCTTTCTGTCAGCAGGCTTGTGAATTGTCATAAGTAGCAACAGCAGATGAGGACTAAAAACGAAAGAAGGAGGGTAGGACGGATGTGAGGAATGGAATAAAAAAAAACTTCAAAACCTTTATCAGAATCTTTACTTTTGTGGACCCAAAAACTCACATATAATTAAGGAAAATAAAAAATATCCCATTGTTTTCGTCAAGAGTTTTTCAATGTTACTTAGATTTAGGTATCAATTGCAGTGGCTTTGACAAAATAAGAAGGATAAAGTATTTCATTTCAAGACAAATTTCAGGCATTCGGATATGAATCTACCTTTGCATAGAAACAGTTTTTAATCTTAATCTAAGGTCTTGTCATCTGAGAAATTATTTCTTGCATTTCATTAAATTTTTCCCTTCTTTACTATCTAAAAATCTGGTATCGTTATCCTGAAAGTTTATTCGGTAAATCGCTATATTTTCCATATTAATCCAGCAATCCCGATTGTCGACTATTTGTTCTAAACAGAAAAATAATACCCTAAAATGTCATATTTTTCTTTTACGAGTATATGGCTGACATCAAGCGGAAATTCTAAAAATTAATTTCTAATTAATTTTTTTTAGAATATGATAAAAGTCCTAATTTTGATTGGTCCAAAGAAATCTGATGAAAAAGGGAAATATGAAACCAGTAGTCAACCATATTGCTATTTTTTTTTTTTTTTTACTTTTTCTGATTTTCTTTTCTACCTTTTTTTTATTAATTCTTTCGCTGCTCTTAAATTCAATAATTTTTGTTTCTCCAATGCCTTCTAGTTCTTCCTCTTGCCCGATTTCCTTGAAAGTGCTCTGTATTCTGTACCTGGACTCTGCAGTACAGGGACCCACACTCTTTAAAAAATTCTGGGCATTTCAAGACCCTATAGTAGGTGAATCATTTTATAAAAGAAGTTACTGCTATCTGAAATAGGGTTTCAATTACAGAGGGGAAAGATAGTTACTTTTAATGCAATTCAAAAAACTTTTTAACTACAATTAGATCGCCAGTTTTTTCTAAACACACGTGGAAGGTGAAATGTGCTCGGAATAGAACTCGGGACCTTTGGGTCTGAAGCCTAGTAACATAACCACTGGTCAAAAGCAATTGTTCTGTCCCGTAGATGTTATCTGGCTTATTATCACCACAGACTAGCCTTTCAGTGAGTCGGAAGTGAGCCGATGAACGATATGCGTTTCTGTTTTGCTGTTGAGTGGTGAGCAAATGCGGCGGTAGTGTTGGCGGAATTGTGCCATGTGTAGGTTGAATTTCGCCAAGGATCGAACCTGCAATGTTTGGGTTTGAAGACCAGTAACTTATCCATTCGGCAAAGGCGATTGCTCGTGCCAAATGGCTGTTACTGGCTTATTAAGATGTCACCACACACACACACACACACACACACACACACACACACACACAGTTAGATTGTAACATTTCTACTTTTATCTCATTTGTTCAGAGAAACAATACGTGCCCACTCTAGATAGATTCCTTCGTGTACTAAGGTCTTTGTTTCCATCGCATAATCATCGGAAACGAAATAACAAAAAAGCAAAATAACAAAAAGCGTTGCTAGATTGTCTTTATTTAAACTAGCCGCCTTTGGCTACCAACTGGTTCGACAAGAGTAATGCGTTCTAAAACTTTGAATTAAATACTTGTGTGTCTTGCTCTCCTTATAACTTCTCAGCCAAATAGATTTAAACTTCGATAGTTACATAACTCATATTATTATAGAGGCCTTTTTTGATTGCCCTGCATATATCTCTGATTTGCAATAAGCAAAAAAGTCTAAGAACTACATTTTTAGGAAGTGTTCGTCGTGATGGGGGAGAGAGATCTCATTCACGAAGATAGAAATCAAATGAATTTCTACGCCGAAGAAATCGTCATCCATCCGGACTTCCAGCCGCAGGATGAGCTCGAACACAATTTAGCTCTGCTGAAATTAAACAACCCAGCACCACTGAGGCGATTTCGTCCTGCTTGCTTACCCATGGAAGGTAATACTATTAAAAAAATAAAATACTTTTTGGTGACTGAAACATTTAGAAAAGCATATTAAGTTACCCAATAAATTAAATCCTTCATACTAACTTGTTTCCTTCGATACGATAGCAGTTATAGGCATAGTAGCTGGTACCCGAAGCGTTAGTGCCACAAAAGAAATAATTTTGGAAATATCATTTAGAATTTAAAATAATTGTCTTCTTTAATAAGGAATTATGGAAAGAATAGCATTTATGTTTTTCTGTCTTCAGCAGAAACAAATAAATTTCTTGACTGTACGACTCAAGTAAGAATCCAGAATCCAATTGGTTATGTGAAAAACATGATTTTTTTAAGTTCAGTCCTCACATTTAAAGTGCAAGTAATAAATAGTCAATGTTTTATAGCGATCGGATAAGCGGTGCAGCACCGCATAAGAGACATACAGAAAAAAGCTCATTTTTATTTATATAGATATAGGCATTATATGTATTTACTGTGACTCCCAATTTAATTAATTATTCCCTCAAAAAATTAAAAGGCTGTTGTAGTCAAGTGGTAAGCTCCCAGATTTAGAATTGGGTTTTTCCTGGTTTGAAACTCGATTCCTACGATGAAGATGAATGCTCATTAAATTCGTTATGCTCAAATATAATTCCATTATCGAGTTGCAGAAAGCTTGAAGTGTCATCCTTATGATCAAAATGCGGTTCAAAATTACGAGATTTGTTGCAAAATTGTTATATAAAAACATTAATATAACAAAATTAAACTAGAAACAATTAATTCATTGATTATCAGTAAATGAATCTAAATTCCATTTTTTAAATGATGAATATCATAGTTATTGCAAAATTATCAGTGAAAATTTTTTAATTCATATAACTTTCACCGTAAGGAAAAAGTCAGTTGCTTCGAAGTGTTTAAATTATTGTAAGTTGAAATAGTACTGTTTTAACTACCTGGGCCACTGCCTATCAGTTATGGAATTTGTGATGGAAATAGCTTCATTATGCATAAGATGCTAAGATGGTTGCTTCCCAGGTTTAAGTGGTCATTTACAAACAATGACATGATTTCCAATCTCCAAGCTAACAGTGGTTTCATTTTTGGTGGTTTATCACGGGGACCTAGAGAACAAATAAAAACCCACTTATACAGGGTGCGCCAGAGAAACTTACTTATTTGAAAGTCAATAAAATTAAAATTGCTTCAGTTATTGTTTTAATTATTTTTATTTCAGGATACAATATCCCAGTTTTTTTATACAGTTTTGAAAATGACATTGGTTAAATGGCGACCCCCATTGCGCATACACTGATTAAGTCGATTTTTGAAGATCGTGACCACTCTTTGCAGCATATCAATCGGTATGCTGGCAATGGCATATCGAATGTTGTTCTTGAAGTGAGCTATTGTCCGTGGTCGATCGACATAAACCAGGGATTTCAAAGTGAGCCTCGTCACTAAAAAAAACGACCGCGTCTTCAGGCAGGTTGCCAAGCAGCATTTCACATGCATTTTGACGGGCAACAAAATCGCGTTTAGTTAATTCTAGCACAACAGCAAATTTATAGGGATGAAATTGAATACTTAATGGAGAATTCGTCGAAGAGTGATGTCAGAAATTCCCAGAGCAACTGCGTGTTTGCGAGCCGAACGCCGGGCAGAACGAGGAACTGACTGCTTACCTTTCGACACTTTCCGGAGTTCTGGTGGTTGGTTGATGTCCCTTTCTATGTTCAAAGACACTCCCAAAATGAGTTAACCCATGAAAAAATTGAATTACGGCCAAGGTCGGGTTTGTGAGTTGGAATTTCAAAGCGAGAGCGGAAGGCACATTACGTAGTAACAAATGAGCGATCGTTAGAAAAGAAACTCTCGACGGCGAAGGTCCACTGTTCTCTAGACAAGAGCATGGCGGCAACAAACTAGAGGAAGAAACAAACTTGGGTTCTTTTCCCTCCAATAGAGCTACATATCACTCCTCTGCCCACCCAACTCACTGCTCAGGAGTTTTTTCAAATAAATAAGTTTCTCTGGGGCACCCTGTACACATCTGTATAACAGGAAACTTTGGGCTCATCCGAAGGATTATAAAATATTAGTTTGTCTTATCTTGTCATTTCACAGAAAGGCCCGTTCCTCTCCATCTCGATTTGAACACCAACGCTTCCATTGCCGGCTGGGGAATGCCGCCGGACAACAGCGTGAAAGAGATAACAGGTGGCACGGTGAGCATGCGCAGTTCCAATATCAGCGTCGCCTTGGAGGAGGAAAGCACATGCGACCAGACGAATGGCAAAGACACCGAAGGAAACATATTTTGTGCCGGAGGACTTGGGTAAGAAAGTCTTCCACCTAATTACTTTAAAAATGAATTTTAATAGGACATGTTTATTAGTGCTCTAAAATGTTGAATATTTTAGTTGTTTGCAAGTGTCTGCTTCCTAATATTTGTTTTTTAATTCAGCAAAATGGATGACAGAGTCGTTCAAGATTGCATAATGTTAAACCTAGATGATTAAATATAAATTTGAATTATATGTTTTATTTTTGAATACATTTTTTTTTCCGTATTAATCATCTTGTGGTGACATCTTTATAAGCCAGTAACAGCCGCTAAACATGAGTGGTCTCTTTTGTCAAATGGATAAGTTGCTGGTCTTCAAACCCAAACATCACAGGTTTGATCCTTGGCGGAACTCAACTTACACTTTGGCACAATTCCAGCCAACCCCCGTCTACATTGGTGAACTCGGAAGATGAACCTTCAAACAGCTGTCAGGGCGCCATCTACCTGCAGCAAACGCAACCAAAAGTCGTCAGACTCTCTTGACGCAGCAACCAAAGTCGTCAGACCCACTTGATGCAGCTAAAGGCCTTATCACACGGTGAAACATCGTCGGCACTTTCCGTCTGCAAACGACAACGAAAGTGACGTTACTTGTGTGACGTCATTTGAAAGTTTCACATGATTGGTTGAATTTTGTTTGCTGACAATATTTTGTCGCATTTTCAAACTGGTTAGAAAAAGTTGTCGATGACGAAACACTTGCTTGACCGGTTCTTGAGGGTAGAAACGGAAAAATGCTGACGAAATTTCACCGTGTGATAAGGCCTTAACGCAACCAAAACTAAAGCCGTGGGATTCACTTGATACAGCAATGGCAACACCCTCCTCTCTCGCCATAACGTTTGGCGCTATAAAAAAATCGTTCGTTTGTACAGACTCACTAGTAGAATAGTATTGTGGGGACATTTTAATAAGCCAGTAACAACCGCTAGACATTAGCGATCACTTTTCTCGAATTGATAAGTTACTGGACTTCAAACTCAAACATCACAGGTTCGATCCTTGGCGGAATTAAACTTACACATTGGCACAATTCCAGCCAACGCAAATCGCCACAATCTCATGTCGCCATATTTCGATGGTTACGTGGCTAGAATGGACACATTAGATTTCTTGGTTAGAACAGATATTCCGAAATACAACGGGGTTAGAGCGAACATATCCCCCCCCCTGATATTAGAACAGATAAAGGGTGCAGATAAATAAGTAAATACATACTTTTAAAAGTCGCAAACATAATTTAAAACAGTATTTTAAGTGGAGAATATCTTCCACGTGGGATAACTTTTTTTTCTGGAGTAACGTTTTTTTTACTATTTTTTCTCTTGTTTGTATTTTTCTGCCTTCTCGATATTAATCATAATTTAATTTTTAAAAGAGTTTAATTATTAACAAACCAATTAATTTAATTCTATTCTATATCTTTGGCTTCATCAGGTAGGTCATTTGTGCAAAAGGATTGAGCATTCTGAAAATTTATAATGATGAATTGCAAAACAAAAATTACAAATGAAAAGCTATTTAAAACGAAATATTTCAACTTTTTATTACACTAATGAAAGGATATTCTTAAGAACAGCTTTTTTGAAATGTATTATTGAATTCTTTAGGACTCTGACCTGCACTGGCGATTTGGGATCTCCATTAATTGCCGTGGATCCACTGACAAATCTTCACCATCTGATTGGAGTCTTGAGCAGCAGACTCAACTGCCAGAGGGGGACCAACCAGTACACGCAACTCACCAAATACATCAAGTGGATTTCGGAAGAAACAAATGATTGTCATTCGAAACATTATAACGTTTAAAACGCGCTCAATAAAATCTCAGCTGTGCAGTTATGTGTGAATTAGATGCTCGTTGTTCTCTTAATGTGACTTTTTCAATTCCTACTAGTAGTTCACTCTCTTCCCATATTTATTTATTCATATATCTTTTTCAAATTTCAAATCGTTAATAAAATACTTTTTATTCATCCATTCAAGTTCAAATACATTTTTTTAAAACTTGTAGTGGATGACACAAGTTTTTTTTAATACTTTAAATAAAGTTTTAGAAGATTGTAATGAAAAATTGAACAGGCAATAGCACAATCAATAAAATGCGAGGATTTCAGAATTTTTTTTCTTGAAGAATACAATCAGTTTCATAAATTAGAAACTGGAAAAAAAGCAAATGAATGGAATTAAACAAAAATAATAATTCAACACCATGTAAAGAAAGGAAAACACAAACAAAACATCTCTTTCTATTTTGCCACTTAATATTGATTGACATATGATTCTGACACACACACACACACACATATATATATATATATAGAGAGAGAGAGAGAGAGCCGGCCTTCTTTATGAAGGGGCTCGGGGGCAAGAAGTCATTTGGGGCCCACAATTCTTGTGAAGTAAAAAAAATACAAACAAAATTTTAATGCATGATTTTGTTTTTTTTAACACATGAATGACTTCAGAGAAATTACAATTTTGTGCAATTTTTTTCGATGCTAAGCATGTGTTCATTTAAGCGTTATGAACACATGCTTGACAGAAGATAACTCTTTATTAATTTTAATTTCATGAGAGTACTCTTAGCAGTGCTATAGTAACTGACAACGTAAAGAATAATTTTAACACAGTTAAAACATTTATAAATAACTCATTTTAATTATTATTTAATGTGTATTGCAATATGTCTTGTGCGTTACTTCCACCTTTCATTCAAAATCAAATTCTGTAACAAAAAAAAAAAAACTCCTGGAGTTGTTTTTCATCCCCATTCGTCGTTATAAAACTTTACAAAGTTTTAGGAACATATCTCTAATTCATGTTTTTCTAAAACTTTTACATCAGGAATTAATTTGAAATCAGAAATAATATTTAGTATATTTTAAATCTATCTTCTATTTGTACAGTAACAATATCAATTCCAGTGTTAAAAAAAGACACCTAAATTCCTCTACCCAGTTTTTATAACTTCGCCTTCAGCTAATTCGGATTTTTTTTTTTTTTTTCCTTTTCTTGAAATCGCTTTACAGGAAAATGTTCTGAAATGCTCGAATTATGTGTTAGCACTTTTGCTTCGTCTAAAAATGAGTTAAATTTTGGGTTTCAATTTTAATTTTACTTAGTAAATTGAAAGCCGAGTCAAGAACAATTGTTTTTGATTGAAATAGTTTATTGGCAGTGTTAGTTTTGGGCAATATTTCAAATCGTACTATTAAACATAAAATAAAGGACATTTCTTGTATTACATCTAATAAACTTTTGATTTTGGATTCCGATGTATTATCGTTACTTACATTAATAAATTCTTTTGAGACATTACAAGTTTGTTCAAACTGTTTACACACAGCCTTAATCGAATCCATTTTGGCTTCTCAGCGAGTGTCATATAATAGTTTAAGAGTAATGTTTAAATTCTTATTTTTATTTAATGCTTAAATGCTCCATCTTTGCCTAGATGCTGAAAATAGGCAATATAAGCGTTGTAATATCCCAAAATAATTTTTACAATATATACTGCAGGAAGTGGCATTAAAAAGTAATAAAATAAAGGAATATGATAGGGAAGGCTCATAAATTGCATGCGGGTTTAGAGAAGGTATTCTAGACTGTAAATCTTTATATTTCCATTTCATGTTGCTACCGCTGTCGTATACTTGGCCTTAACAGCTTATAATATCTCACTCTAGTTCGCTTAATCTTTCAATAGAGTTTTTGCTAGTCTTTCACCAGTCAGATCAATTGCTTCAATAAAACCCTAAAAATGACTCACGTATAATTAACCTTTTTTTCTTCAAAATTTATATATATAATAATGATTGAAGTTTGTTTCTTAAGAGAAATATCAGGATTACTATCCATTTGGATTCTATAGTACATGGCTGCTTTTTTTCAATAGTACATGGCTGCTGGATTCTTAGTACATCATCTTTAATTTTACTGACATTTCCTAACGCAGAAGAAATTTGTCCTTGTGATCTAGATGCTAAATGATGCACAGTTCTATTTATAGAATTTATTACTTTGCTTATATGATCCTTTAGTATAAGGTCTTCATTTCACGCACAACAGAGAGTGGTTCGGAATGTCGTAGTTACATAACAAGAAAGAGAATTGGCATCACGTCTAGATTTTTTAACCATAAATTTCGCAAACTCATTGCAGTTAAATAAGTGGCTTGCAGGTGGCATGAATTATTTGATTCGATACGCCATGACGAAAGCACCTCTCTGCGCAAAAGCATCTGAAGTTGCTTTTGGGAGAGATCCTAATAAAAGGGGGGGGGCATGTGGTATATCACTAAGTTTCTTTCAAAGGCATTGGCAAAACTTTTATGGATGTGATTTGTAGATGAGTAACTTCAACCAACATCATAAATTTCAAAATGAAATAAAATGCACTTCGTTGTATTATGGATTCATGTCGATATTTATCGGAGAGTTTCGAACGCCCTTTTATCATTTACCTGTCTAGAAACAATATATTACAATCACACTATTTTATCAAAAAGATGCCAAAAAAATTGACTCCGGATATCATTATAAAACTTACTATGCGACTAATCTCGTTTACAAAGCGAAAGAAGTTCGGTAATTTTTTTACGATTACCTTATGCACAAACAGGAGAAAGACATGATGGGATATAATGCAAAAAATCAAATAGCATCTTATACACCAGGAAACATAGTATGGGTTTTAAAGCCGATTAGAAAAATAGGTTTACCTAAAAAATTGTTAAAGAAATATTTTGGACCTGGTAGAATTACACGAAAATTATTGGATAAAAAGTATGAAGTTAAATACTTCTCCGGTTGCCCATCGGAAAAAAGGAAATGTAATTCATGTGCGACGAATAAAGCTTTACCATGGCAGACACACAGAGAGATGTATAGAGAATCATTAAACTTAATCTATCTATATTAAAAGTATACTTACAAATATTAAATATCTGGTTTAAAACTGAAATAGGGGGGAGGAAACCGATTGGACAACTAAGAAAGTCGTTATAACATTCGAATATGGTTATTGAGCTAGATTTATATCCGCAAACGGACTACAAATCTGATGTAATATTAAAGGTCTGCCGTGGAGTCGGTGTCACAAATGATGTTTTGAAAAGGATAAGTGCTGATTTGGATGTGTCAAGAAAATGCTCTCTATATTTTTAGCTCAATTGTTAACTTACACATGGCTTTTAAATAGTTTTCAAAAATAAATTGTATCCATCTTGCTTTTAATTCTTTGCTTAGTTTAATTTAGTTGCAACTTTAAAGTCCAGTTTTAAAGCAACTCTAAGGCTATATGGTATGAACCATGGTGAGATGACTCAAACGACACCTGAGTTGTCACCAACACTCAAAACTCCAACGCCACACCACACAACAGGGATGGACGTTTGACCCCGAAAGATATAGCGTTCACCAGACACGCTTATACGACGGTTCCTCGATGAGATCATGTCTCAAACCTGAAGCCCTCCGGTTAAGAGTTCAAGACCTTATCATCCAACCACCACGGCCCCTTTTAACTTTTTGCATGCTGCCCATTGGGAGAAAGTGAATTCGCACTTGTTGCACTTTTGATGTATAATTCAATTTTCAGAGATGTATTATAAAGGAGCACTTTATAATACATTTAAAGCATCTACATCTACAATCTACACACACTTTATAATACATTTTTGAAGTAATTTTTAAATATAGTTTAAAAAGAGTCTTTGGTTTTCTCTGTAAATTCATACATTTTGAAGTATGCAGTTAAAAGCTGCTCGAGCTTTTGATCTATTTACAATGTGTAATGAATAGTCATTGCTTTCATGTATTGCATAACCGGAAATTCTCCATTAGATTTGTAAAAGTTCTTATGTGATTTTGAACGAGTAATTTTACTAACGTGTGCTGTGACTTATGGCACTTTGCAAGCCCACTGACAGTTATCTGTCAGCAATTTAAGCCCAGAGAATGTTTCTTATTTTTTCAGCAGCGCCAACTATGGCCAGGAGTACGACTTAATTATTGCATCCGCCCCAGTAGTTTGCACAGCCCTTTTCACAGGGGGGAGGCACATTCACACACCTAGCAGATAGAACACAGATGAAGAACAACCATTCTTGATCCTGGATTCGAACCCGGGGCACCCAGATCATGGGGAAGACGTACTTCCATTATGCCATGACGTTATCATTTTGTTAAAGTTCTGAGAGGAGCTTTTCTGCACAATCTATTACATTCTTGAATCCCATTCTTCAAGAGCATACAAAAAGGGATTTAGAATTTTGAACCTTTTTTTAAAAAATGTTTTAAACCTTTGCTTTGTTTTACATCATTTTTAGAATAAATATTCAGTTTACAAATCTCTGACCTTGAAAGCCGGTCTCATACCTGGTTATACATTTTAAGGAGACGAAGTAGGTAGACGAATGAAAGAGAAAGGTTGGGTTAGGATTAGGACCCGATCACTATTATGATGTGCTTTCATTGACGCCTATGAAACTGAGCCATCACTTTTTGATGTTTCTGTGTGGAAAACTTGCTTAGAATGTATTGAGTAATAACCTATGTTTGCTGAATGAAAGACAGGATAATTTTTTATGAAAGTCAGTAGAGTTTTTTTTAAATTTATCGCGATAATTATTTCGGATTCGAATTGGATAAATAATTTTGTCATCTTTGCTAAAGGTGGCTTGCTGGGCAGACACCTCGTACAAATTTTTGGAAGAAGAGAACTATTTAGAATTTTCTAGATCCTCGTGAATTGTTAAAAATTCAAAGTATTAATCTGTTTTCCTCTTAATGTTCCTTGCACGCTGCGGAGGTTTTCTTCTATTAAATATTACGAAACCTATAAATGTTTTCAATGTAGCTTAACTCTATGCATTTTGTGCATTATCATTTTTTAATGGATTTAATATATCTTTAGTACTGCTTTTACAAGAATTGCTCATCATTGATATAAGAGTTCAATAATAATGGGTAAGTTGCGTTGTTTTATCGAGTTTGCGTTAATTTATTACTGAATGATTAGTAGGTTTGTTTTTAATCTTTTAAAGATACGAAGAATTGTTATATCGCAATATCCGTTTAGAATTTTTTTTATAAGCTTGTTAATTCCTTATTCTGGAAATTTCTTAGAAAATCGAATTATGCATAATGTATACAATTACTGAATAAAAAATTATCATATATTTGATTCTATCATTTACTAGATAAATGAAAGAAACAATTTGAAATGTGAGTTTATTTTTTATCGGCTTTCTGGAAATTTCTAGAAATCATAGTAATAATATTGGAAATTTCCCTAAATACTTGTCTTGAAGACGTAAAGAACGTCTCTTTGTAGTAACAAAGACGATGCTTTTTAGCAGAATGCCGGATGCCGTGGGAGGGGTGACAGTATGATGGCACTCCCGGATTTCATGAAATACATTATTGGAACAATGTCATTCATCTTTGATTATTAGCTATTATGGGGTAAAAAGTAAATACAATACAATGTTTTTTGTTCACACTTAAAATATAGGCCCATTTTGTTGCCCTATTCAATTGCTTTGAATTACAAATATAGTGCATTTTGCAAAATCTTTTCGCAGCTCCAATTTTTTTTGTCGCAGTTTTCTTAACAAGCTTTCACGTAGAGAATAAATTCCATTATCATAACATTTTGTATATACGTTCAGAGCCACAGGAATCTCCGGGGATTAAACGAAATAAAACAATTAAAATTATTATATACCGTAGCTCGCCTATTTTAAATATTTCAACATATATTTATCGTATAATAAACTCGTCAAGGGAAAAGCTTGTAGCACGTTGAAAACCATCCAGTGTTAAAAAAAATGTAAAACGTATTTGTAATTCAATCTTTATTGTAATATCTATGCAAACTGAATAAGACATCTTCCATTCATCTTAACAGATTGTTAATAAAAGCACAGGGCTTTAACACGTTGTAGGATATTATGGAAACTCGTGTTCTCTTTTATGAAGTGAGACGACAGCTTATTTGTCTGGTATGCTATCACGTTTTTACTGCATCGCACGTTTCTACATTACTATGGTGCATAGTTATTTGGCGCAGCTTAGCCAAAGCTGGTTCTTGACTAAACATTTTTTATTCATTCTTACGTTTGTCATATGATCGTAAGCCTATATAAAGACTATGATAGAATTTTTTTAAATTGTAAAGTCCTTTAACATCGATTTAAGTTGTGTAGATTGAGATACAGTTGAACCACATTTAACGAGCATAATTTAGTAATACAAAATAGTCGTAAAGTGAGAACTTTTCCATACGAATCAATATAAAATTTGTTCCACTTCGTAAAAAAGGATGAAAACTAATTATCGTAATTTATAATTTGAGCGAGGAACAATACCAATTTCTCTTTCAGCTCATTTCACAAAGGGAAATGTGAATTTCAAAGCCGCAGTGCCATCTGTATGCCCGACTCTTACGAGATCAGAAGTATGTGCTGAAGCTGTGGTTACTCCAAGCTCAATTCTTCCATTTTCTGGATTAAGTATCCAACACTGGTTTGAGGGAAGAACCAGTTCTTAACATCACACCACATCGCACCATACTTGGATGACGGAGTAGGATACTTTCTTTTGGATCGCCCACTCTGTTGGACTAACCAGGTATGTCTACATAATTGTGGCATCCTAGTCTCTTAGCGGTTTCTTGGGTGGAATATTCGGAGATTATACATTTCTTTCCTAGTTTTTCTGAATTCTTGATTTATATTTTAACGCCTTCCTGTGTTTTACGAATCGTTAAAAACATTTTTAAGACAATTTAAAATGTGGAGCAATCAAATCCCCTGTCAAGTATGAATACTAAATCACAAATAAAGAACCTGGCGGTAAATGCAATCTCCTGGAATTAAAAATAAAACTGAATACCTTTCCAATATTATATGTATTAAAATCGCTTGGGTGAATTTTCCAAATTGACTCAAAATGAAATTAAATTCCAACTTTCGTGATTGATAATTTGGAGATCAGCTCATCTTCTAAATATTAACTCTAATTTTTTCCAAAATATTTCATTTAACTCCCTATAATTTTGTGTCGAGATTTCTAATTAATATCTAAACATTGACAATTTCTGGTATTTTTTTCCTAATACGACTTTGACTTATTTCAGTTAATGTTTTCAGATGTTAGAGCTTGGGTGGTTACATGCTGTTATTCAAACTTTCGTTTAAGAATTTCTATATGGCAAATCTCCGTTTGTGTAGTAAAAATTAAATCCTCCAAAATAGGGCTTTAATTGTTATAATAAATTTAACTAAATTAAAAGCTACATCTGGATGTTGAGAATAAAATTTATAGTTAATACTTTTACGGCCAAAATAGAATTTTTATCGAATGCAAAGTGAATTTGTTGGACAAGGAATAAATTGTTAGTTCAGATATTAAGAATCCAAACATCAAGGCGTACTAATTTTTTGCACTATAGGTATTATATTAAGAGAAGCGAGTTAGTACTAAATACATTTCAGACGGATCGAAATAAATTTGTGCATGATGAAAAAGATTTTTCTTCTGGGTAGTGAAAATGTAAAATTAAAAAGGGTTTTTAAACTTTGAAGGGTTTTTAGAATTACCAATTTTATTGAATTTGAGTGATAAATAGAATTTCTGTTGTGTGGTGGCAGGGGAATACAAGACATTATTAAAATTCTAATTTCTCTAGTTCTTTTATAGTGCTCAATGCGTCATTTTGTAAATCACTTTAAAAATGTAAAGGGCTTAATATTTTTTAAATGAGTAAAATGTTTCTCGCAGATTCGTTTTTGAAACTTATACTGCAGACTGTAATTTCCAATCGTTATTTTAAACATTCTCTTGTTTGAAAGAATCCGTCTATATTTAGGTTTTCTTTACCCATCTTATCCAAGTGATATAGATCACTTTAAATTACTTTGAATTAGAAGTTTGTCATTAGTCCTGGTTCCTGCTTATTTTGACATCATTCAAATATGTACATATTAATATAATAAATTATATAAACGTATTTGGTATTCATGTATTTTGTTTGCACCTATCGCATAATACTGTTTTCATTGATTACAATTGTTTATCTTTATTTAATCAAATCGCGAATTCTCTATTACATGAAATTAACTATCATAACATTTGAACTGAGGTTTATTTTATCGTTTTCAGCCTGAAACGAGCCATGTTAATAAATTTTGAAACTTAATTTGGGAAATTACATTTAGTTTTGTATCCATCTTATATAAGAAATGAAATTTAAAAAATCACGAATATTGAGCTTGTAAATATGAAGCATTAAATTGTCATGGTAAACATTAGTGATAATACGATATACCCTATATTGCCCCACATTTCTTTCAAATATCCATTTTTAAATTTAAGAATCGCAGGTGCGGAAAAATCTTTAATCCTATATTGCATTGTGTATAGATTTAAGAATAAATTGTTTTCCCTAATATATTTTGACCGTAATCAATTTAATTATTCGGAGACAAGATTGAGAATTGTCCATTTTTGAGTTTCGCACCGAATTCTGAGATAATCCTTATTTAAAATCTCGAATCGAGAAGAATTGCGAAATAGTTTATGAATTTCAGAATAAAGGTAGTATTTGTGTGGAATTCGGAAAATCAATGCCTTTGAGCAAACCCCACGTCCTCTTTAATTCATCGTTTCGTTCATCAGAACTAACTTAAATTCGCCGGGCTCAGTATTTTTAAATTGCTTTTTGTGTAATTTCAATGCAAAAAAAAATTTCTGTTGCGTATGTCAAAAAGCAGTTGGGGGGAGGGGGTTACTGACATGCATTTTTTTTCTGAGGTTAAGATGCATAGCACGAATGAAAATATCGTCCAGTATTGTGAAAGACCTCTCGTCTCATCTTCAGCATGAGCATGATGTGCCGAATGGAATGCATTGTTTTTCAAGTCGTGTAGTGAGTTGAATCTATGCCAGGTCGCATTCGGTAGTGAACGGAGTGACGAAATAGCGGAATGAGGAAATAGTCAATGTAGAAATGCGAATACGTGGCAAGCTATTTCGCCAAGACTAAGGGAAAATAAATGTCTTCACGGCTTACTCGTTGAGTGATCATTGTTACATTATGTTGAAAATTGGGAATTTGAGGTGTTAGCTGGGAGTGGGAAAAAATGGTGAACTGCAGGATGGTTATAGTGATAAGGATAATGCTTCCGGCACAATGAAGTGGAGAGGGCGTGGGTAATACATGAAGTGTGAGTATGCAATGTATGAAGTCAGGATGATGGTGGAGGCGTGAGATATGCGTGTCCAGGTTGTGGTTATGGGGTGGCATGACTAATGCGTGTATGTGAGCTGTGGTTTTGGGGAGGTGGCGTGGGTTATGCGTGTGTGTGAGCTCTGTGGTTTTGGGGAGGTGGCGTGGGTTATGCATGTGTGTGAGCTCTGTGGTTTTGGGGGAGGTGGCGTGGGTTATGCATGTGTGTGAGCTCTGTGGTTTTGGGGGAGGGGGCGTGGGTTATGCATGTGTGTGAGCTCTGTGGTTTTGGGGGAGGTGGCGTGGGTTATGCATGTGTGTGAGCTCTGTGGTTTTGGGGGAGGTGGCGTGGGTTATGCATGTGTGTGAGCTCTGTGGTTTTGGGGGAGGTGGCGTGGGTTATGCATGTGTGTGAGCTCTGTGGTTTCGGGGGAGGAGGCGTGGGTTATGCATGTGTGTGAGCTCTGGTTTTGTGGGTTTCGTTTTAACAGTAATGTGCGTTTGTGGGATGGCGGTGGAGAGGTGGTTTATGTATGTGTGAGTTGTGGTTTTGAGTTGTGTGCACGCATACTTCATTGTGCGAATGGAAAATACTAAATGGGAAAATGGGTAGGCATTCGTGGACTGCATTTGATACTTCCAATCATTTAAGGTGATTTAATTTCACTTTCATGATCAATATTTTAATAAGAATTGGGAATATAAGCGGCGAGTGTGAAATGTTGCTTTGAAGTAGAAATATTGAAAAAAAAACTGTTTATGAAATTGAAGTAAACTGGTTTTAAAATGTAAGAAAAATCGTAATTTTAAAGTATTTTGTATTTAAATCCCCTCAGTAGCTGGTAGATAATTTCGGATGAATACATTACTAAATATTCATGTTCCCTCTTCCCTTGAATTATCTCAAGCCAGGGGGAATATACATAACAATAATAGATAAGCAAAGAGCTCTCCTTATTAAAGACTAAGTCAGCAATCACAACCGACAACGACTACAACCAATAATTGAAGTAACTTTATTGTGAAGAGAAAATTGACGGATAGAATATTAATGCACACTTTTCTATGAGTTGAATGGATTCAAATTTATTTTGATTAAATTCGAAATTTCAGTGACATAAATACATGGCAAAAATTTGGGTTTCCCATGATGGAATCCGATTCAAATCTATACTCGTAATTATATGTAAAGTGAAATATTAATGTAACAGAGCTCTTTAAAATGTCAAATTTTTTCGAATAATATTCGCTTATTCTCATTTAGTAATGCGTTGGGATGAGTGATGGTTTATAGCGAATGAAGTGTAGATCAAATTCTCTAAATGCATTTCGGAATTGCCATTTTATCTCTCATTTCAGCTGCTTTTGCCATAAATATTAGTAATAGCTTCGTATCAGTGAGGCTCAATTCGATTTCATTTTTTACCTTAAACTAACCTTTTGTTCTGGAATTAAAATCCGCAACCTGTAATATCGTGTTCTTTTTTAGCCACCCATTCTTTAACTATTCCTCTAGTTGTGTAGAATTTTGGCATTTCGTAGAAAAATACTTCCATTCGATCTCGCATATCAGTTCAGACCAGATATTTTTGATACCAATAATTTCTACTGAATAAAGTCACCGAAAACTATTTGAATTCTTACCCTTCAAGAATATAGTAATAACTGTTTGTTCTATATAAAAATTCGGAAATGGAAGTTTGAATGACTTTATGTATTGAATGTGAACGAACTGTAATTGTCTTTGAATCGAAGTGAATGAATTAAAGATAATTTAAGACAAGAATAGGATAAATTTTTAGAAATATAATTGCATTTACTTAGTACAATTTTTTTATCAAATTCTTAGTAAATTAAGCTACTCTGAACTTGAAATCCTTCTGATAAATTTCGTATTGCACCTTGCTATACTTGAGTAATGTAAAAAAATTCTTAAACGCTTTAAAAATATGAAATAAGTTAAGACAAAGATGTTTGTCTGTGGAATAAAATTTAATTATTGTCGACAAAACAAGAAAGCGAGAAATATCCAACTTTAAATTTTCAAAGGCTGTGAACTACAATCACTAAATTAGTTTTCCGTTTAAATGTTTTTAACCTGTTTGAAACCTTCCTAATCTCTTTAAAATTCGCACTTTTGGTGAGGAAGAAATATTCATAATCTTTGAATATTCCACTCAAGTAGTTTCTAAGTGACAAAAGTTCCATAATTTATGTGGATTTTACATGGTACAGTCTGATATAACCAAGGAAATAATCAAGGCAGTTGCTATCTTGGGACCTCTTCTATAAAGGTACAGAATGCATAATGCAACTTTGATTAATCTTTTTGTAAAAGTATCCGGAATCCTAGTGGGAAAAGTTTAAACCAAAGATCTGTGATAAGTTTCTTTTAGGTTCATTGTCTTTTTCAAGCATCAAAGTGAAATGCAACACCATAGAAATCGCTTGCAGTTGTCGCAGCTGTTCATCGCAAAGAACACTTTTTCTGCTACTTCCTGGAAACAACGGCCAACACCTGTAAGTAGAGCGACTACCTTTTCTATTGTGAAAATAAGGGTGGCAACCATCTGGATGGCCATGGAACTTTTTCTCAGTTTCCTATAGAAGTAATATGGGTAAGTTATGATAATTTACAATTATAATATTATAATGAATATTGAGTATAATCACGCTATTATATCCATAGTAATAACTGTAAAAATGTATGGATTTTTTTCATTAGGTATTGTTATATCGGACATGACTTGCATCTATGCCATTTCGCTTATTCAAGACGTACTCTCAACCACGAGTAATGCCGCTTTCTCAATTCAGTGTACATGCCATTCATCTACACCAAATACGATGAATGAAAGGAAGTATGCCTTTCGGGTGATGATGGTGATGAGAAAATTCAAGAGCTCAGTAAGTTAGCTATTTAGTTTTATAAAACGGCATGGAGTTTGCAATCCATTTTAATTGGATCATCTAGAAATGTTTCTCGAATCTGCAAATAGATCCGAAACATAGTTCTGAAATATTTATTGGAAAAATACTCAGTCTTTTTAGCTACTTCCAGTTATTTGAATTATCGGAATTGAAACAAATTCTCAAATGCTTCTGAGCACAGGATTCGAAGTAACTGAACGTATAGGAATAGTCAGCATGGGATGAGCATCTGCATGTTGTCAAAAGGGAGCTACTGCATGGCCGGAGAACCGTTTCCGATCATTTATTCCAGCACAATTGGTAAGACAAAAAAATGCTTCTAGATCATTCTTAGTTAGGCAGAGTAAATGAGAAACTTATTTTCTGAAACTACTATTAAGCCTTACTACTTTTTGAAGAATTTTTTCAATGTTTCATTAGTTAGCAAATATACTTCTTGGGAAGATCATTAAACTAGTTTTTTTCCAAGCATCTAAATGTAATCTGTTAAATTTGATTTGCACCTTCCAAACTTAGTGTTTCTTAAATGAAATTCCCTTTACTCTATAGATATTAATCCTTTTAAAAAACATTCTAATGTTGAAGAAATTATATCGTTAAATATAATTAATAATTCTGCATCACGGAGAAACAATAAATGCATCACTTATTCTTCTAAATATACATATACCTCCCGGGAAATTTTTATTTCTGAAAAACTAATGTTTAGATTGTTTTTAAAAATGTTTTAAATTCAGCGAACAATTTTATTTTAAACTCGCGTGAGTTCATTTTTCCTGTAAAGATTAGTTGAAATTAGTTTTGTCAATGTAATCGTTCAGAATTTTTATTCAGATCTGTAAATTCTGTTCAGATTTTTGAACTGATGTAGATTAAGAGGACAAAAGTAAAATGCAAATGTATACGAAAGTTATAGGATTTTTAGTGAATGGTGTCATTTCTCGTAATTTAACTCATTTATGCCTAAGGTAAAAAAAAAAAAAAAAAATGGAATTTTCGCTTGAAATTTCTATATGTTAGATAAAAAAAATATAATAAAAACAACTTTTATGTGAGGGGTGTTCCAAAAATGGAACAGTAGGCATAAATGGGTTAATCTTTTCAGATGCTGACCTGTTTTGATTGACAAGTCAAAATCACATGTACTTGCAGCCAACTGTGCAGAGAATATATCCGATGCAGTTTATTTGAACAATGACATAACACCACTCCTTATGTGCAGAATGAATGCCTTTTCAGTATTAAAGCCAGCCACAAAGTGTCTTTCTCTGTATTTATGTGTAGAAGACATATGGATGTCTAGGAAAGAATGTACCAAGGTTATAAAGGTAAGTTTTGCAAATTATAATTGATATAGTGTCATAAAATACTCTCGAATAATTTTATTAAACGATAATAACTATAAAATGCGAACTTCTTGCAAAAATCATTTATTTATTAAAAAGCAATTTTTAAAAATCCTTGATGTAAATAGGAATTGAATAAAAAATTAAATTTTTTTTATTTTTTTTATGCACCATTTTTTTCCTTTTTAGATCGTTTAGGCCTTTCTGTGAACTTTCTCGGAAAATGGCAAAATTACATGCGGTATTCTGAAACGATCCAACCATTTGCGACTACTGAGCAAATGTTTATTTTTAAATTGCTCGAATTTTGTTTTCAAAAGATCAACTATTGCTAAACTTAAATCTACATTTTAAGCATTATCTCTATTCTCGCTTATATTTATAGCGAAATCATAAGGTATTATAATAATCATAGCGAATCTTCAGGTTTTTGAATTATCATTGCAGATTTAAGGAGCAAAATAGTTGTGTTTATTTTGTACTTAATGATTTTCTTGCTTTTCAGATATTGATGTTTTGACCAAAGTGATAATGCCACGACATACAGCAGCTAAAGTTTCTATTCTTCTAAACTGGAGAAAATGGAAGAAACTGGAATTCGGAGTTTTTGCAGTTAATCATGTCTAGAAAGCAATATCTGCAGTTGGTTTGTAAAATTAGGAATATGTATATTTACTACCAAAGACAATTATATATTTAAAACCAAAACTTATCAGTCTGCATAGCGTAAATGTTCTTGCATCAAATAGCTGAATGTATTTGCATGTATCAAATAGCTGAATGTATCTTCTATAATTTGTATATTGTTCTTGTATGAAGGAATTTTTGTAATTCATAAGGATCTCAACATTTATATTTGAAATATTGGTCTATGGAAAAATGTTTCTTGCCAGTTTTCACTAGTGGATCTCAATCTTCAATGGGAATTTTGGTAGCAAAGCAAACTCCAATACAACAAAACTTGATAAATACCTAAATATTTGTATATTTCCATAATTTACCTACAAATAGTCATACTTTGCTTGAAAAATGAAGGGGAAAAATGTTTTACCAACACACATGCTTTGCTTTTTAGATTGTTTGAAAATATTCTCAATATATATTGCTACGCTGTAATTTTAAGAGTGTAATAGTTTTTCCATTTTTCTCTAAGTTTAATATCCGAAAATGACCTAAAGTGCACATTAGTTATTCCTGAATCAAAATTTACTAGTACATGGTGTTGATAATGGTTAATTTAAATTTAATTTTAGCATTTATAAAATTTTATCATAGTCTGAGAAGATGTAAATTAAATTGAAATTAAAAATTTATTCGTTTCATCCATTTGCAATTACGTTTTAATCATATTTTATTCTTGTTAACTGTTACTATCTTATTTTAAATTTTATATATAGTAAGATTAATAGTAAATTTAAAATACTAAATATCAAATCTTAAATTATTTTGGCTTTTAATTTTATACAAATATCCATGGGTAAAGGATATTTTAATTGGTTCGGCCGGCCAGTCAATCAAAATATCCTCTTATTCTTAGAAAGCATTTGATCACTGTGCCTGATCATCACGGTGATCAATATGCCTATAGGAAAAATGTGATGGTATTTCGTGGTTAGCAGGAAACTAAATTTCTAAATCTAATAAAATATCGGATTTGTTGAAAAAAAGTGAATGGATGCGACGAATGTTAAAGTAACTTTTTTTTTCAGTAATACGTGACTCTTTAGAAACATTAGGTGTTTTAGAACTATTTCTAAATTATTTATTAAATTTTTCCTTGTTCATATTTTTATTATACATTGAGAATGTTTGTTTCGTTATGAATTTCCAATTGAAATTGCATCGGTATACAATAATTAACATTTACATCATTTTTCTTTAATTATATTTTAAGAATCCAAGTTTGTATTAAATTTTTCAACTCAATTATATCAAGTTAAATGCTTCACTTAAAAATTGAACATATTCTTATACTTGTTACATAAAGTATCAAAAGATAATTTATTTTGTTGACTGTTCGGAATTCTTCACTCAATGCATTTATATTCTAATTATGTTGTAATATTGTAAATGGCTTTTTTTTTGTATGTTAAATTTGAAAATAAAGTATGTATTTTGAATTCAGCTCTGTATTTAATTACCAAATAATTCTGCCTCTTTTGTAATCGTTTTAATAATTTAATATTTCCTTAAAGATGCTGCTTCTAGCAGATTCCTAAACCGAATTTAAGATGGCACTTGCATCCAAATCCTTTTAATTTTAAACTTCAATTTTTTTTAAAGTAGAAAATCAGAAGTTGAATTACTAGTTTCCATCTTATTACTTAAATCATTTTGCTTCAATTTAAATATAATTGAACCAGTTTATAATATTTTGTTTAGGGTATTTCTCTAGAAATGCAGAAGTTGGTTAATTGAAATTTTTTCTAGTTCTTTTCTACGTTGTGTTCGTTTAAAGTTCAATGTCTTGAATTCTGATTCATTATCATTCGAATCTTAAGTTAAAAATTAACTATTTGCATGTGCCTTTCCGATCGCCATGGAAAAGGCGAGATCTCCAGGAGAAATCTTATTTTAAGATCTCGGATCGAGCTATAAGTGAATTGTACCTTAAACTTAGTTTTATCTCGCTATCACTGATCATTTTGTATTCTAACACATTGCATTCGGGGCTGGGCATTCATGGACGCTCTGGAATCATGCTTGGCAAGTAATGATACATACATGCGCATTTTGAATTGGCATTTGTTGCGATTATTAAAGTATTTTTAAATATTATGCATTTTAAACTTGCATTTATTATATAAGATTTTATACATTTTAACTATTTATTTCAGACTCGAATAATGCTTTTGAATGTGATATTGGGTAAAACATTTCCTTGTGCAATGGTATTGGGCACGATTTTCAGCACCATCTTGTATTTAAAGATGGCTCACGAATTGTCTCGTGCTGCTTCGAATAGCATCTGTTTCTGATCGCTCTCGAATTTTCTCGTACTGCAGATCCCATCTGTTAGTGCTTCATACGTATAACAAAGTTCGGATTTTAGAACGTACAAGCTTATCAAAAAAAAAAAATGCGCTGTCCCGGGTGTATGTCTTAAATTTCTTTGTTGCCTTTAATGTACTAAATATTTGCATTTGGTCAGTTACGCATCGATTTAGCCGATAAAATATGAAAACGAAATCTCGTGACCTGTTCACAATGTTCAGCCCGCCAAAAAAACGAGAAATCTCGTGACCCGTATGCAATGCTTTAACATTTATTTAGAAATGGGTTGAATGTTTCCCATTTACTATATTAAAATTGATTACCATTTAACTAAACAAACTGTCTGAAAAATAATAAATGATGGTATATCACCAAGTTAAAATATACTAGATTCCAAGGAATGACGAGCTGGATGTCTTTTTAAACAATTTATTTGTAACAGCAAACTTAACAAGATTTAACAGCGTACATATTCTAAATAAAGACATGTAAACAATTAATCCGAGTAAAAATATAATTTCTAATTATATTCCGAGACAAGGTATATTCGGTAAGCCATTCTAGAAGCTACCGTCATGAAAACAAAACCATATTACACGCGCACACACACAGAAGAGAACCGAAACTTTTTACATGCATATACACATACTTACGATACCACGTGGGTTTCGCGGTTAGCTCCGCCCACATATCATGTGATTAAATTCGTTTGCAACAACCTGCCCCCGGATGAACCAGGGGGGGGGGGGTTCATAAAAAATCAGAGTAAATATTCTTGCATAACATGAAAGTTACCTGGTAAAACATATGCAATATTATAAAGAAACATGAAAACATACAAGTATATCTATTAACTAAAATTTTACAATATATAATATTCAAATTTAATAGCAGTTAATATTCAAGAAATTAGGCATAAAGTTAAGAGTTCATGAATACAATTTATACACTTTAGTCCAGTATTTCCAAATTATACAACAGTTGTACAGGTCGCCTGATAGTTTCGGACTCAGTTTTTAATTTACAAGCCCTTACCTTGCCATCTCTTCCAGGAAATAATTCAAGTATTTTTCCTAGTTTCCAAAAATTACGAGGTAAATGATCATCTTTAATTAAGACTACATCATTAACCTTAAATTGAGAGCAGTTTTTAGCTAAACTTGAATGGCCGATCTTAAATTTAGTAAATATTCATTTTTCCACCTGGTCCAAAAAGATCTCATTAATTTTTCACGATAATTAAAAGTTTTAATGAAATATTTCCTAGAAGAAAGATTTGAATCAAGGTGAAGTTTTACAGAGGGCAATGATGTTATTCTCTTTCCTAGAATGAAATGAGCTGGAGTTAAGGCAGTTTGTTCCTCCGAATCACTACTTACGTAGGTGATTGGTCGAGAGTTGATCATGCCTTCTATTTAATAAGCACTGTTAGCAATTGATCAATAGTGAGACACGATTTTCCAAGAGATTTACGTAAGGCAGTTTTGACAGTACGAACAATTCGTTCGTAGAATCCACCCCACCAGGCGGCTCTTTCCACTATAAATTGCCATTTAATATCGTTTTTAGAGAACTCTTGCATATCAGGATGATTAATCACTTTCCAAATTAACTTAATCTCCAATTCTGCTCGTTTAAACGCGCGGGCATTATCAGAGATCACCACAGAACACAAACCACGTCGAGAAATGAAACAACGGAATGCGAAGAGGAAAGTGTCCGTAGTCATGTCACCAACTAATTCGAGATGAACACTTCTTGTCACAGCACAAGTTATCAGCAGAATATACTGCTTTACACTGGAGTCTTTCACGAATAGGGGACCAGCAAAATCAAGTCCTATCATAGTAAAGGGAGAATCAGAAAAAACATGAAGTTGAATATCTTTTTTATTTACACATATCATGTGATTAAATTCGTTTGCAACACTGTCATTTTCGGTTAAAATCATGACTTTCTTTCTATTCTAGTTCTTTGGATTTCGTCTCCAATTTGCATTCTCTGGATAAATGCAATGGAAATTCCAATAAAAATTTTTTACTCCAATTAGTTGGGCACTCTAAATTACTTTAAAGCTGTTCTACTCTGAAAAGTCCAATTATTAAGACATGATAGTAGGACTTTACATATTGAAATAAATGGGAGTTAAATCATAACTTCTAAAATGCCCCTTTATCTGTACAATAAAAGAAAATGTTGTTATAAATATAGAAAGAAGCTTTAAATGAATTGAAATTTGAAATGAATTTAAATTTTTACTAAATAAAATTTGGAATTTTGCTTCTTACTGTATTCATTGTTTTAAAATCGGTTACTTTAACCAGGAATCGTTACTTTTTATAGATTTGCATGTGTTTTTAAAATAAAATTTTAATGGTTAAAAAAAGGTTATAAAAATCTAAAAATTTCGATTTTTATAACATATTATATAAATTTTTGCAGTAAGTATTAACCGTCCTTAACTGACTACTGGGAATGGATCTTTATCCCAGAGATAATTTTAAACTGCTTGTCAATACGTTTTAAATCGTCGCATTTTTAAGTTATCAACCGATTAACTGTTTTTATACTGTCTGTTTTTACAGTTTACCTTCAAATTTTATGAAAAATCTTGTTTCTTCTTTTTCTTTTTTACCAAGTGACAAAAATGAAAGCAATTTTACTAAACAAATTTTCTACTTCGCAAGAATTTACCTTTGAAATACTAGTCTTGAGAACAAAAAAAAAAAAAAAAAAAAAAAAAAAAATGTTGCATTTTAAGTTCAATTTATTGGTCCAAATCTAATTTTTAATACGTATTCACAAAGCCAATCCTAAAATGCGATTTTATTCTGAAAAATGTGGAATATATATTTTTATATTTAGTTACTATACTATAATTTTGCTAACAAAGAAAGATCTCTAAAGATATCTATCAAAAGAATGTTTGTTACATTGAAATAAAAACCTAAACTGAGACAAAATTTGAATTTTGAAAATCGTATTCTTGCAGTTATATTTTCAATGCCGTTATGGTCCCATCAGGCTGAACTTCATTGTACTCGCTTCCTGTGGAAAATAAACGAAATTGGTGTTAAACTATAAAAATGCTATGTCTAACTTCGTATAATTTGTGTTTAGCTTTACTTGAGATAGCCGTGAACAAGTTATGCATGAATTAATATAACCCTAGAAAGCCCATTAATTGAGAAAGGCGGCAGGGTTTAAATACTCGTTCTAAGGAATATTGTTATCTATTTATTGACATTAACTGGTAATTGGTACTACACGTCTGGGGTCAATCGTATCAAATTAAATTGTTTACCTAATTCATGATTTTGTTCCGATAAGATTAAAATAGTGCGTTCTCCCCAATAACTCACAAAATGAGCTTTTTGACATAAGATTATTATCGGTTAATATTATATCAGATGAAAAATTAAAACCAAAAGAATGAAAAATACCGGTAAATAGCATTTTAAGTGCAATTAGGATCTTATTTCAGTTGGCTTAGATTGTTACATCATTAACTTAAGGAAATGGGTACTAGGAAAACGATACAGCAAGAGATCGCGATTGATAGTTTAATTACAATTGACCTTTGAACCGCCGTGGGAATTATAACTGGAAATAATGCAGACCTTAAAAATAATGCGAAATACGACTCAATCCATCATTAGGGTACGGTGCATTTTAATTCTTGCATCGTTCTTCTAAAGATTCCATATACCTGATGGGTTCAAGGCTATCCAGCCAATACGGAAGCACATGGTGCAGAACGTTTAGAGGTGCTTGTAGTGAAATTAACCGTTGCTTCCGGTGAATGACAGGATAATCTCATTATCCTCGTCATTCGTGGAAATCGAATTAACTTTATCTATTTCAAATGAGGAATTTCATTTCACGGATTTCGTATGTTTGAGTTTCAATCTGCATCGCAGGGTCTAACAAAGTTAGCATAATATTATGAGGAGCCATTTACCATTTTCAAACCAACGAACATCAGCCGCTTTTTAAATATGCAGTTCAAATAGATATTTGTTTTTAACCCCTATTGATAACTTATATATATAATGCTACTCTTGATCCTATTTTTCCTTGAGTATTCGCTTTTGAAAGGAAAACGGCAATATTGAGCCTGTTATATTTTTAGTTCCGAATTTTTTTCCCCTATAAGCAATTTTATATTGCATGCCAATGCTACATAGTCAACAAGGCATGTTGTTTAAGTTATTCTGATGCTAATAATAATATAAAAATAGCATCAAATTGTTAATAAGATGAAAATTTAAAAATATAACATCAAACTACACGGTTCAGTTATTGAACTAATTCTGAAAACTAATAAGGCAAAAATGTATCGTAGTTGCTCGGAATATAATCAACCTGAAAGGCTAAACTAATATATAACATGAGTTTAGTTTAGTTATATTAACGTCTCGTTTAAAGCAGCATTAGAGCTATTTTGGGACGGACACTGTAATTTTGAACCAATATAAGATGACGAGGATGACACTTGAACTGGCACCTCCGTCTCCACACCACACCACACCACACCAGGTTGTATAACATGAAGTTGTATATGTAACCGTCAAACAATTGAAAAACGGAGTTAGTCCACTTTCAAAATAAATGGCTCATATATGTGTGTGTGTGTGTGTGTGTGTGTGTGTGTGTGTGTGTGTGTGTGT
>JAPMOQ010015492.1:735674-780656 GCA_026543055.1 Argiope trifasciata | reverse complement strand
TGTCAGGAAAAAACGAAATTACTTTCCGAACAACCTAATAATATGCCAGAGTGCTGTGTATTATTTGATTAATATATGTTTTAACTTATTTATACCATGAAATGTAATTTAAACTAAATATTTGTTATATGATGTCTTGTACGCATATTTTTGTAGATGCCATTAAGGTTGAGCTTTGCTACTTTTACTTTGAACTTGGAATATTGATATGCTGAAATAAAATGAAAGTAATTTAATGAATTGATTACTACTCATAAATATAAATGATTTTTTTTAAATAAAAAGCAGGTTTTGTATAGTGATGCAATTCATCAGGTTTGTTTTAGTTTAAAAATCAGTAACAATAAATATTGTTTGCTGATGTTAGTTATTTTGAGATGTTAGATGGTATATTAATCATCACCTATAAATGTAAAATATTTTAAATTGATTTTGTTGTTGTTAATTATCAAAAACAGCAAGTGCAGAAAAATGAATCACTGGCTGATTTAAAACCATTACTGCAAACCATCTAATTCTATTTTACCAAAGATATTCTTTAAGCATTTAATTTTGTATTAAGTTGTAGAAATTGCATGTGTATTGTGGGAATAAAATTTTTGTAATTTATTCCCAATCTTTAAATATTTATATACATTATACATTTGAATGTACTATTAGGTCAGAAGTATGTTTATTTGTTTTTCTTTGATCAGTGCTTTATTGAAAGTATCTTAGGGATGCTACTATCTAATTGTTATTTTTGTGTGCTATAAAAAGTATAATATTGATATGAAGAATGCAAGGAAAATTTTATAGATACATGAAATATTTTACATTTCTAATCTATAAAAATTTATTACTCTGTTGGAACATATAGGATTTATTTGAAATTAATAGAATTTCTTGAAAACAAATATGTTTAGCTTTTTACAAATTTAAAGTAGTATTTAAATCAGCACTTCTAATTCAGGTAATACATAATCAATTTATTATCATAATATATCAAAAAGTATCATGTCTTTCTTCCATGGGTCAAAACTTTTAATTTCAACATTTCAGAAATATGGTAAAGAATAGGCACAGTCCATTTAAAGCAATTGTATAGAGGAGACTATTACTACAGAAAGTAAAAATTTAAAATATGCCACTAATTTAGAAGACTTTTTCGTTAACCATTTTTCTTCTTTTTCATATTTTAACGGATTTACCACTTTAGAAATTTTTAAATTAAGAATGTTGCATTACCTCTTCCATAAAAATAAATCATTCCCCATTTTATTACGCTATCAAGAATAATAATATACAACTTTATCATTGTACCTAATTTTGTTAACTTTTTTATTATTTTAAATTTTTATAAAACTTTTAAATTATTAAGCCCATAAGTAAATTTTTTTAAAATGTATATGCTACAACTTTAGCACAAGAAGTTTCATCATCAAATTTTGATCTGCTAATATTTCATTATCATGCAGTTTGGGAAGAATACAAGTATAATTGATTAACTAATATTTTTGTAATAGATTATTATAATACTTCTGACCGAATGGTGCAAATAAGCAGTCTGTCAATTTAATCATCTAACCTAGTATGGGCTCAAAATATATGGAAGTAATTTTCATGTGTATCTGAAATGTTAAAGTGGGTGCAGTTTCAAACAGTTTTTAAAAAATTTCAATTTTAGGTAATATTTTACTTTTATAAACATAATTTTGAAATAATAAATTAATTTCAAAAATTGACCATAATTTACAATGAGGGTTTTGAAATATATTATGTTATCTATGACTAAATATTTGTCACCTTAAATGTCTTTTTTTACACATAATATGCAAATTGTGTCATTATTTCTTTTAATGCAAGGTTTTTTTTTTAAGCTGTGTTGTTGTTGTTATTTCTTCAAATATTTTATGTCATGTTATGCTGTGAATCAAATTGACAGACTGTTCAAGATTCAATTGACTGTGATTTTTCTTTTACTTCTAAATGTATATTGTAAAGAAGCACAGATGATGTACTTTTAATATGAATTCAAGGTCTTTGATTACACATAGAAAAAAAATTTAAGTTCAAATAAAACCTAGTGCCATTTACTTAACCCTTCTATGAGCTTTAACTTCAGAATCTTATTTCATGGCATAGTTATCTTGCACTATGTACTATTTCTTTTCTTATGCATAAAATACTCTCAATCTGCAAATTTGGAAAAGTGGTACTGGCATTTGCATCTGATCATGATTCAAAATACCAAGGTTCTTAACAGTACAGCTTGTGTTGTTTTAAAAAGAAATATTAATATAAAATAGTTTACTAGTAAACTTTTGCTCTAAATATGAAGATATTTGAGTCAAACTTTATACAATTCTGTCTTCCTTACTGCCAGACACAAGACAATAAATTAATTTCTACATAATTTTGAAATATAATCCATTAAAAAATCCAAAACTGAATGCCTGTACATTTTTTATTTAGTTGAAATCTGTCCGGATTATTAAAGCTATTTATTTTTAGTTTATCTTAATTTTCTGTTCTTCTCGGTGCAAATGCATTTTAATTACATTTTGTGTGTCCGTGTCCAAACAGTTATTAATACTGTTTTTATATAATTGTTCCATAATTCCGATAAAATCAGAAACAAAAATTTATTTTCGCTTGATTAAGTGTATATTAATCAATTATTGTGAAAATAAATTTATTTTTCTAAAAAAAAAAAGTTATTTAGCATTTGAACAAAGAAAGGAATTTCTGTATGAGCTTACTTGAATTTAATTTCAAATTATTATTCTTCAGTAAACCACAAATATACACACACATTCAAAAAAAATATGCATGCTTGCAGGATTTAATTAATTACATGACTTGATTTGCTGAAATGAAAATCCTAATTGGAGAGTTTAGCAGATGAAGCATTTAACTTCCATTCATAATCAAGTAATGCCTTATTTGAAATTGGATTTTTAAAAAGATTTTCATGCTAACTCTAACTTTTATAGAATCTTCCAAATAAAATGTACAATTATTACTTAATGAAATGTAAGGATAGATCTTGAATTTTCTTTTAATAGCACTCGGTAAGAAAGGGAATAATTTTGCAAGATAACCTATTTTATATTTTAAAATTTCTTTTGTTGTGATTTTACATTTATGTGATAAGCTTTTCTTACTAAGATAAATATGGATCAATGTGATAATGTTACATATTTACATAAATATTTCATCTATATTTTGAAAGTTCATGTTTTGTTTTTTCAGATGCTGTTATATGTTCTTTTATAAAGTGATAATTTTCAAAGAAATTCATTATTTGAAGTCATGATCTTTTGTATTAATTTTTGCTTTACTTGTTCATTAAAACTGTTTTAAGACAATGTTTTAGTTCATAATAGTTGTAAATTATTTTTTTTATATATATAAATTGATATTCACTTTCCATGTATAAACACTATTCTTGGTATTAAAGCAGATGTTTTGCAATCATTTTATACTTGTAAAATCTTGAATAGAGGCTGAACAAGATTTTATTATTAGAGAGTAAATTTGTCTGAAAGGTAAATTTTTTTTATTCCAAAATATCCATTTTTTCTTTTAAGTATGAAAGAACAAAGTACTGAATTCAATTAAAATTTTATTTTGAGAATGATTGAGGAGGTATCAATTCTTTGCAATATCTTATTTTTTTTATGCAGATATAAATACCCTTCAAACAGCAAAATTCCCCAACGATAAAATACCTATATAGTTTTTACACTAAATATTAACAATCTCTTAATATCTTCACTAGCACATAGATATTTTTAAGTATAAGGAATTTTTATGTTACTTAAATATACCAAAGGTTTCACTTTTTAATATTGCTAAATTTTAATTCATTTAAATACATTGTTTAATAAACATCACTTTTTTTAAAAATAGACTAGTAGATTAAAGAATGGTACAAAAGCCAGAAATTTTTTATGAAAATTATAACTCATGTTTGTTTTACATATTTTAATCTTACTATAATAGTTAGAAAAAAAATTTTATGCTATATAAAAAGTGAAAGTATTGCTATCATCAAATTATTTAAGAAAGATTTTTAATAAATCTACATTTTAAACTCCCCCTTAAATAATTAAGCATTTTTAAAGTTATGTTCATTTAATTCTATAATTCAGAAATGTAATTCAATGATTAAAACTTACATGCCATTCTGAATTGTATCAAATTTTAGAAATCAAATTTTAGTACCAAATCTGTCCCGATTTTCAAATGAACATAATTCAAAAATAATTTCAATTGGATGAAATTTGTTTTTACTGTAGAATTGTGTATCTACCTCAAATTCTGAATTGAAAATATATAGCCATAGGTGATAATTTAAAAATGCAATACTCAAGATGGATGAATTTTAAATTTTTATCTAACTTAGACTAAATCCACCCATAGACAAAGATTGACTGCTGGTAAATATGCAATAAAAAGTGAATCAAACTTTTTTTAAAAATTAGTATGGTCTTGATGCTAGAAATTTTGAAACCAATCAATCCCCTGAAAGAAATATTGCTTCTAACCAAGTTGAATTCTCTTCTTTATACTGTACTACAAAATATCCAAGGAAAGAGGCAGGAACTCTGTCTTTATGATTAAATAGGAATAAGAGTTTTTCATATTAAATCATTAACTACTTATTACTACTAATAATAATTCTACATTAATGAAATTTTAAAATTTTGGGGAAGTAGAACTGCAATTAGATTTAAGTCACTCTGAAAAGTCTTTAAAACCAGAATTTTTTTTTTTACAATATCTCCCAAGTTTATGACAGTCATTTTTCTATGTTATTTTCATTGTAGTTTCTGCTAAATAATTAGTATTTCCAGTATTACTAAACTGAAGGGGGGGGGGTGGCTTTTATATGCATAAATTTTCATTGACTGTATTGTCTTTAAATGTTAATGATTTGTTATATAATCTGCTATTTCAATTTTTTAAAACTCTCAATCTGTTTATAAATTTTTTTTCCCATTTCAATTTTAAAATTTCTTTTTTCAGTAGTCTTATTTTAAGTTATAGGGTTATTCATATCTAATGATTCATCAAGCAAAAAAGAAATAAAAGTCACAAAATGCAATTTGGAATTCTAGTTAAATTTTAAAAATTTAAGTAAGAATCCCATTTCATTTTAAACTGAGATTTATAATTCACTTAATTATTTGTTTCTTAATGTTTTTTAATTGAAATAGCAAGAATCAGTTAAATTGAGTTTGATTCTTTAATAGTTTTGTCATTAAGATACTTTTAATTATTTAATCAGGAATTGAAATAGAAATATTTGAACACTTTCTAGAGAATATAAATTTATTACATTAGTAAACAAAAATTCTACAAAGCCATGAATCACTTTATTAGGCCACAAAAACATACAACAAAGCAAAAACGATAAAGTATTTTAAATCTTTGATGTTTAAATCAAAAATTTAATTAATGAATTTATATATGCAAATATAAATATATACTTTAGTAATTCTTAAATTTCTTTTGTGCTTAAAACAATTTCAAGTGTATGAAATTTTAAATTATCAAGAAATAATTATTGAATAATTTTACTTAGTTAGTTTAAATAGTATTAATAGGCAACTGTATTTAAGCATAGGTAAACAAGTTGCCAGTTAAAAATTCACAAAGAGCATGTAAAAGTTATAAAATTTGCTACTGGATATTTGATTCATAAAACAATTTCAACTTATTCAAAGCAGTAAAATTTTAGAATTAATGTTAAAGAGTTCCTTTAAAAAATTAATAAACCATATATGTAACATATGAATAACATTTTTGACACAGTACTGAAAATAGTTATGAAGTAATAAACATACAAGTAAAATGCAAATGTGGAGTTATGTTATATAGCACTGCAAATAAAATATACCAAATGCAATTTTTAAAAATAAAAATTATACAATAAAAAATATCTGAATTTTCCCCAAAATAGAATATAAATGATTCAAGAATTATATTTAATAAAATATCAAAGGGTTTTACAGTATATAATAATAATCACAACTCAAATCAAACTACAAAGAAAATGTTAAGTACTCTTTTAAGGGCTTGTTATTTTATAAGAGTGAAAACAATATCAAAAATTCACAATTTTCTGAAGACACAGAGCTCAAAGTCCCAAGTGCTAGCCTGAAAGGTCATCTTCAGAATATAAATAGAATATTACATGAAACTGTAATTTCAGAAAAATACAATCCTTTAATCAGTTTTCTTTTCACCTTGTCCTTTCTCGACTTTTTCCTATAAAAAAATGACAGTAAGCATTCTTTCTCTATGTAAAAATAATGAAGCAGATTTCAAAAACTTACTTACTAGGTAAAAACTAACCAAATTGTACATTCACCTTAAAATATTTAAAATCATGAATTATTTGAAATTAACTATATTTAACCATGAAGATGTTATTTATATAAACTTATGTTTCATAACAGTATTTTGCAACATAAATAAAAATTAAGAATCCAATATAATTACACTAAAAGTTTTGGTTTTTTTTTTTTTTTTTTTTACCCTAAAGTGTGAGAATGTATAATTCCAAGATAAAAATGTTAAAGAACTTTCCTTCTTTTTTAAAAAAGTTTAAAAGCTATTTAGTGACAAGGAATAAAAAATAGCTTTAGAAATAAACAATTATCTAGCATATACATCACCTGGGAAATAAAATTAAGGATAATTATTTTTTGCAGAATCAATTGTATTAAAGACCAGAGTAAAAAGTTTGATAATTGGGAAAAAAAGAAAAAAGCAGTTTATATAACATTAATTTTTATAAATATATATTTAATATGTAACCACAGGAAACAAGAAAAGTTAATGCCAAATTTTAGCTTGATACAATGAAAAATTTATAGGTAACTCTTATCTATAGAAATTGAAATGAAAGAGAATTTGAATTTTGAAATATTTCAAATGAATTATTTCCAAATAAAATTCATTAAGTATTTTTCATGATCAAAACTAAAAAAGCATTTTGCACATACTTTAAGATGAAAAAATAAATAGCAGATTTTACCTGTAGTTTGCGATGTTCTTCGAGTAATCGATCATACTCCCTATTTGTTCCTTCAGCTTGACTGCGGAGACTTTCAAGATCTTTATTAACCTTTGATAACTCTAATAAAAGTAAATAGTATTTCATTAAACCATAAAGAAATATGATTAATTAAAAAAATCTAACAAAGCAGCCTTGTAAATATTATTCTAAGCATTACACAGTTAGGATTCTTAATATAAATATACTAATCAATCTTAGAAATGAAAAGTTAAGAGCTTTTTAAACTAATAATTGGAAACTGCACCATTGGTAATTTGAAGAATTTGCCCTTGTTTAAATCTTACCAGTTTCTTTTTCTTGCAATTGAGCTTTCAGAGTCTTTATTTTGCTTTCAAATTCTTCATTTTGTACATTATCTTTATTTTCTTGTTCATCCTTCTACATAAAAAAAGTAAATCTTATTTTAATAAATATAAAAATAAAATTGCATATTGATTGTAATTGTATATTGAAAGATTGCAAAATATAATCTTGTTTAAATATTTAGGATAATTAAATGCAACACAACTAGAAAAAATCATTTGAAAATACAATTAAATTTATAAAATTATTACTACAATGCAACAAATTCATTAATGCCAAATAATTTGAAAGTAATTAACACACTGTAGTCAGGACACTGTTGATCCTAGTCAGAAAAAAAAAAATGAAAATTGGAGATAGTGATTACAATCTGAAAAATAAATATTAAAGGAGGGAGAGACTATTCTCATTTGTTTGTTAGACAGAACAAACACCCATTTTGAAAAAAATTTGAAGAAAAATAAATTGCCAGCTAAAAATGTAAAATCATGCATGCAAAATATTAGTTTTGTTGATTGAGCTATATCTAGCAATTTATTAAAGAATATTTTTTTAAATAACTGGTTGATTTAAAATGTTATTAAAATACACTGAATTCTGAATTAGATTTGATATTTTTTAAAAAAATGCATGAAGAAAATCTTAATTTAAATCATAAAAAGATTAAATAATAAAAATCAAGAATGGAAAATAGTAAAGGCATGGCAGATTTTGAAAGATTTTTTTAAAAATCTTATTTAGCCAAATGTATATATTAATAATAAATACCTGTTCTTTTTCTTGCATGAGCTTTTTAGCAGTTTCAGTAGCATTTTGAGCTTGTTTCAAGGAAGCAACTTCCCTTGCAATCAATTCTGCTTGTTTGGACAAAAGTGATACAAGGCGACGAATGACACTAAAAGAATTATGAATTTTTTTTAAATATAAACATAGAATGTTATAATCTATAGTCTCACTTTTGAAATGGTATGAATTTCAACTTTCTGGTTTAGTATTTTATAAATTTCATAAAAACTGCAAAATAAAACTAAAATTATATAAATACCCATACAAATAAAAAAAAATTTATACCCAAGAAAAATATTTAATCCTTTTATTTTCCCAATTTTATAGATTTACAAGTATAATTTAACCATTTTTACAAAAGATCAATGATACTTCAAAGTTTTTCAGTTTTATGTTAAAATAGTTAGCTGATATCAACACCACTGGTGCAATGAGAATAAGATGGTTGGGATAAAATGCAATATATAAATATATTTTTTATCCTAGTTTTCATTAATACAAATGATACCAACGGCATAGTATTTCCCTTTTTTTCATTATGTTTTTTTTTTTTAAACTGACAAAAATACACTAATATTTAGTCTTAATGATAAATTTTAACATAGAAATTCCATCATTTAATAAAGATTATAAAACATCTTAACACTAGACAAATAAGATCCTTTGCCAGTAAGTAAATAAAAAACACACATACTAAGTAAGGCAACTCTCTTTAATCCCTAGTTTTTTTTTTTTTCTTGATATCCTCCATTAAGAATTTCAAATATTTTTAAATGAAATCAATTTTTGCAAGTGATTTTAAATGAAAATAGTACAACTAGCTTAAAAATTGAATCCCCCCCACCTGCATTGATAGCTAGATTTGAGAGAGGGGAGAGAAGAAAAAAAGAGAAATTTCTTTTGTAACTTAACCTTGCACATACTAAGCTATAATTTTTTCACATGTATTAATTTCCTCCCTCCCTTGTTTTGGCATATTTTTAGATTTTTTACAAAAATGAAAAAGATACATATTTTCTACATCCCAACATTTGACTACCCTTCAGATTAAAGATAAATTCTCCAAGTGTGCCTTTAGAATAAATTCAATTATACATATAGTAAGTGGTTTATAATTTTCTTTTAAACCAATATTTTATATAATTATAGTATATAATACTTGAATGAAGTCTTGATTCACCCAATTCATATCATTAAAGAGACTTAATTTGATTAGCTTCACTACACACAAACCTATAGGAATTGCACTATAAAACTAGATGGAATAATATATATTATCCACTTAGAGCTACCAAATTTGGTATGTATACCTTAGACACCAGGAATATGCGCCCGAGAATGATTTTTTCAAATTTTTAATTAGAATTTAAACTAAAAATTAAGTGAAATTTTGGCATTTTTCAGCTATAATTCCCAAAAATATTGCACAAACATGATATTTACATCAAATTAAAGATTTAAAAATTAGCTTTCTAATACTAACAGTGTTTCGGTATATAATGAAGCTTCTATTTTTAACGAATTTTCAAATATATAATTTAACCATATTTTTACCAATACATTTCAGACAAAACAATAAAATTTAATCTGCATGAGCATGTTAAAGGCAAAAAGCTTTTATCAATTGCCATCATATTGTCAGAAGTTCAAATTTAAAAAAAAAATCAACAACAATGACAAAATCAACAATCTAAAAAACTTTCAAAATGTTACTGGATAAAATGAAATAAATATTAAATGTGATATTTCCTAAAAATAATTAATGCAAAGCAAATGTTTCTATGATCATTTGCAATATCTATATCAATTTAATAAATCTTCATTTATGGTAGACATAATTGAATTTATACAGGATACACATTCAAAATCAGTCGTAATGGATAATTTGTAAATCATTTGTAATAGGCATACATATTGTTTAGTACTGTTAACTTGGTCAAAGCAAATAATTACATTCTATGTAGCTGGAATCAAACAATGCATGGATTAATAATAAGTTTTAGATTTTTTTCATACTTTGCTGTGCAAGCTATATTTTACAACATATTTCAACTAATACTTTTAAACTAAAATTGTTACATCAATCAATTCTCTAAATCAATCATTAAAACTGACTTATTTATAAAAAGAAAAGAATGTTCTGAAAGTTTTTTTCAGATCTTGCCATCCACCACCATCTTAAAGAAAATATCAATTTCAGGCTAATCAATGCCCAGAATTACTTCAAGGCTGATAATCAAATGAATATGTACTTGCGTATTTGTGTTAGAGCACTACATACCAGATCATATAATTTAGAGCTATTGCACTTAGTATAAACATATTTACTTTGGAGAATGAAAAAGTATACTAAGGCGGCTTTTTTTGAAATTTTAATTAAAATTCAAGCTAACGTTTGGAGTTTTTCTGCAATAATTTTCGAAAATATTACAGCACAAAACTTTTTAAAATCTGCTTCAAAATGACCTTTTCCATTGATAATAATGTTTTAATCTATAAATTTTTATTTTTAATGATTTTTTTAAAAAATACTGTAACTATATTTTCCAACAAATAATTTATCACAAAGTGAAAGTAGAATTTAACCTACAAGAGCACATTAAGAGTGTACCAGTGCTTTGCCATCACGTTGAGAAAAATTCAAATGGATTGATTAAATTAGCTCTTATTACAAGTGACCAAGTTAAATTGAGGAAAGCGTGAAGCTCAGCATGTGTTGAAATGGTAGTTTAACTTTATAGAATAAATAAAAGATTAGATATTTTCCACATAATACCATAACAACTGATTGCATATCAGAGAGATATATCGTACAATGAACAAATAATCAAAAGGCTTCTGTAATAATGTGAAAATACATGACTATCGAAGTTTAAAATATATTTAGCTAAGAGAGTAAGGTAAGTAAATATTTAATTGGAAATTTAGAACAGATTACTCATGGTGAACTAGCTGGTCGCCAAAGGCGGCTAGTCATTTAATAAAATTTGATAAGTGTTTCAAGAAATAAAACAACTATGCTCATTTTCTAGATAATTATTATAACAAGTACTTGAAAGAATACTTGCCAACCTGAAGAAAAAAAAATGTATTCAATCAAAAGGCTTCTTTAGAAATTCTAATAAAATTAATCTCAGCAATTCTTATCAAGAAATTAACTATTTAACATTTTTAAATCAATTATAGCATCATTGTTGATAAAAATTCTTTGTATTCAATAGCAAAGAATTCTAAATCTGAAAAATAAAGAATACAAACTTTCATTAAATAATTTTTTTATAAGTTTAAAACCTAAAAAAAAAGTTTCAAAAATAACACACTTATCTTGGAATAAATTAATCACATTTATACATAGATCTTTTTATAAAATTTACTATTCAGTATAGCAAATTGAACATTGCTATACATACACAAGATAAAAGTAAAATAATAAATTTTTTTAAGGGATGGGAGTATTCCCACCAACTTGTAAGCTTTTTTTTTATTTTTATTCTAGTCATAATCAATTACCATTAGTTTATACTTTTTATTTCAATATCCCAGTGCAAGAAATTAAGATATAAAGAGAGAAAATACTTTTCCTGATTAGATCTACAGCAACTGTTACCTGACATACATGTTGGCATGAAACATTACTTCCCAGTTATCAAAATGCACTCTAATTATATTATCTTTAAGCTTTGAAAGTAACGAAAACTACAGTTTTGCAACATACAGCTGATGAATTCTTCGTTTTGACTGATTTGAACAATAAAATCTTCCAACACTTTTGAAATAAGGAATTAAAAATATCTTACGGGGCAAGAAAAAGAGCAAAACCAGCAATGTAGCAATTCCTCTGAGCTCTGAACATTTTCATACTTTGTTGAAGTTCAGCATCCAAGTGGCCATGATCTACTTCTTGATCCCTTGCAGAAGAGTATTTTTGCATTTGCCTGATAGAATCTAATGATTCCACATAAGAAAAATACAACTATAGCAACCACTTATTTTTATCATCTATCAATAAAATTGTATATATTAAACCATAAATTTATAATGTAATCATAAAGTTGTTGCATAAATAATTAGAGTCAACAAAAATTTGCTTATTAAATTCAATCTTCAAAAGGTATTAATTTGTTCAATTCTAAGGTATTGATCTGAAAATGGGCGACTTTTGGTTCAAGATTTATTTGGATGCAAGTTTAAGCTCCTTAATAATTTTATTAATATTATTTTAAAAGAGCCATAGGTGCTCAAATTTTTAGTTGTGATTTTGGCAAAATGATAAATTGCTTTCGCACAAGCCATTCAAAATTATAACAATGGTTTTACATTATCCAATATTTTCACTTACAATATAAAAAATATTAACTTTATTTTGTTAAAAATTATTTAATAATTTTAAATAATTATTTAAAAAAATTTTTAAATAATTATTTAAAATTATATTTTAAAAGATAAATCGCAAACCAATTACTTTATAAATTAGTTTCTTTGAATAGCCAACACATTTTTTTAGCACAAGAAATTACTTTTGAAAATTTCACTCTTATTTAAAATTTAGATTCTTTTGTTTTATGCACTTCATTAAAAAAAATAACCCACTTCACAATCTTTTATACAAATAAGTGTAAAAAATTTAGTTTTCAAAATGTTTGAAATTTACAATTTTTTAAAACCTTATTAGACTCAAACAGTAAATGACAGTATATTCTATTTTTAGAAACATAAAATTCATACCTAAAAACAGCAACAATAATATTACAAAAAATGCTGAGAAGTAAAAGTTGGAATATGCAGCCAGACTTCTCATAAACTTTGATTTGAACAACTTTTGCCACCTGCAATAAAATAACAAAAAAATGTACATGTTTGATTGCAACCTGTTTAACATAAAGATATAAACTTGAATAATAATAAAAAAAACTATATACTTTAAAATTATGTAATTTTTTAAATAATTTTAAAATGTTACCTTTCTAAAGATGGAGTATATTATTATAACTTTTAGTTAATAATTTACTTTTAATAATGAATAATAATAGATTTCTTGAATAATAATTGTATTTGAAATAAAATTCATACTACTAAATAAATTTTGAATTTGTCTTTTAGAAGTATAAACTTAATGCCAGATACAATAAGTAAACCCTTGTCATTGCCCAGAATGAAAATTTAATGAAAAATTAATCTAATAAATAAGAAATACTCATCTAACATGGTAATAGAAAATTTTTGCAAAACACAAATATTTTTTAAACAGATAAAGCAACAAAAAATTAAAAGAGAATAACTATGGATTAAAATAAATTGATAGACTACACAACTTTAAGAATAGATATTTGAAATCAATTGGATATTGCTGAAATTTAATAAAGTGAGTAATGGCACACTTAGCAGAATAAAAAAAGAAACATTCAAGCAACATAATAATTAAAATACCAACTAACACAAAAATATTTTAAATAGAATAAAAATAGCTAAAATAATTTTCCTACCCCTTAAATAATCATAATGACAAAAAACAATCTTGTAAAACTATAAAGAATATTTTAAAAGGTGCATTTTGAAACGCATGCAATTTTGATTAATTTTGTAGAATGAAGAATTTATACAATTTGACACTAAGCAATCATTTCTTTTATTTCAATTCATATTCTAGAAAAATTCAACACCAATATGCAAAAAGATTTCTTTTTAATGTGATTTGAAATAATTAAGAGATGAAAAGTGAAAATTTGTAGCAAAATTATCAGATTCACCACCATCCATTTTAATCGTAAGTTGCCTTCCTAGAAAGCATAGCTCGTCAGAAATTCATTATTTCAATTTTGTTTGAAACAATGTTATTTTACATAATAGGCATCATAAAAATTTGTTAAAATATTAGTAAATAATATACAATGAGGCAAATGCAATGTAAAATGAATTAATTCTATTACACAAGAAAGTTTAAGGGGAATCAACCCAATAGGTTTGAAATTTTAGTTAAAAATATTATACTATAAATAATTTTGCATCATCTCATAATTTTCAAAAAATTATCTTTCCAGCTAACTATATTAAAGATTTGATGATATAAATATTTTTTATATGTTTAATTAATTTTAAAAGAAAATATTTTAATCACATTTTTTAATATTAAACTTGAGAATTCTGCATGAATATTAAACAAATCACGAGATACAAGAAATAGTTTATTTCGTTAATATCCTGAAAAAACACCAAGTTTTACAATTCTAAAGAATACACAAATCTAGAATACAAAAATGAATGTTTGTTGAATAGAATAAAAAGGATAGAATAAATGCTATTTATTCTTATCTTTTATATCCTTCAATTTCAATGAATGTATTCATTGCCAACAACAAAATAAATAATCTTAATTAAACAAGATAACTATAATCAAATTCCAGACAATATTTCCAAGATTATTTCTTCTGCAGCAGCAATGTACCGGGCACCAACTAGTATATTATATATATATTGACATTTGAGAATATTGAACAACACTGTGGAGGTATTGTGCAGTTTATTGTCATTATCAGAATTAACAAATAATTATTATATCATTATCAGAAGAACAAAACCAATTAATATTATCAGAATTTTGAAACTGTACATGAAAAATACTTACATGGTGGCAGATATGAAAGGCAGCATCAGTATAATTATAACAGCTATTTCACAATACAAAAATCCTGCCACTAATGTCCACTGCAAACTCATTTTTAAGCTCTAAAATATGTAAAAATGTCCACATTTTATTAAAAAAACAAATTTTTAATGCATTTCAAATGGCATATTTTAAGTGAAAAAATTTCGAAAATATAAAACATTTTGGTTACTTTTTTAAGAATATATTTAATATATATATGTATTAAGACATAATTAAAAGGAAAGATGCTTTGGCCGAAATAGTAATAAAAAGCACCCTCCCTGTCTAAAAGTCTTCTATAGCCTGCAATTGTTTACATAGGAAAATGCTTTGATTTTCCCGGATAAACATAGGATTTTGCCGGAAGTTTACATGTATTTTCATACATTCGATATCTTTCTAAACGAGAAAAACCGGTTCCATTTTCCTTACTTTTAAGGAAAATAAAAATTATAAGAATCGCAGATGCTTTAAAATTAAAATAATTTATAAATAATATCATGTATATTTACTAAAATTAATAACGGTGAAATTACGTATTAATAGGGTGTCACTCTTGATAAAGAAATTTAAAAGATAAAAAAAACACTTAAAACTTACGCTAAATATTAACTTTTAGATACAATACTCCAAACTGCTAGTGATACGTAAGTTAAGGATTGTAGTGGAATGACTAATAGAATGGATGAGCAAAACGGATTATACTGACTCCCGCACAGCAGAAGATCACTTTCAAAAACTAGGAAAAGGAACGAAAAGGAACTTTCTTGTAGTCTGATGCCAAAATTTATTGCGAAATAGTGATCTGTGACTTATCAGTACATTAATCATAGGTGCAGCTTTTATTCTTTATCTGATTACATAGGATTTAATATATTGACATCTGATAAAATATTATTCACTAGTTTTGTTCTTTTAATTACATTTTTTAATTTATTAATGTTCAAATCGAGTAGATTAAATACAGGATATGAATAATCTGAAACACCATTTATCATTCAGTAAGATTTTTTATGAAATATTTTACTATTGTTTGAATTTTATTCTGAATTTAATCTTTAGTTTAAAGTCTAGTTTTCAATTTATTCAAAAACATTGTATTATATATCATGTGTATACATTACTCACAGAAAAGATGAAGTGAAATGAAAAAATAGTTGCAAGCGAAAATAAATAAATTTTTATCTTAGAGGTGTTGTTTATAAATTAATTTATATAAAATGGGTAAGTCTGAGAAAACAAAAAGCAAGAAATCTAATCGTCACAATCCGCTGTATGAACAAATTATTGATGAAAGATATGCAAAGGCGTCTTCTCGTGTTAAAGCCAGAAGTTGCCAAGAAGAAGATAATGAGGTAAGTGAGGTCAGCCATTGAAACACGTGCATGAATTTTAGTCGTGCTGTTTGTTTTGAAACTGTGCATACGTTCATCATGGCTTCATGTAATAATGATAGTAATATTATCAGAGAAGGAAATTTTGTAATTGTTAAAACTGAAGCGATTCTAAGGCTAGTGGAATTGAAAAACAATAAACCACAATATCTCGGTAAGCGTAAAGCGCGTTTTTTTGCCGCTGTAGGTCATCCATACGGTTCATTTTTCGAAATAAAATCCGATGGTTCATTGGTAAAATTAGAGAAGCCTGTTGAGAATTTGCTCCTTAAAGTGGATGATGATGGGGAAGCAAAAGACAATCGCTCATTGACTGATACCGGCGAGTCACAGAAGTTGACAACAAGTGACATCGAGGCTTTCAAGAAACAGGGGCTCTCCGGACAAGAAATGGTTATAAAAATCGTCGAGAACAGCAGTTCATTCCAAGATAAAACAGCTTTTGCAAAAGAAAAATATCTGCGTAAAAAGCAAAAGAAATATTTGAACTATGTCCAATTGCTTAAACCAAACATCCGACTTCTTGCTGAAATGTATTACATGCAAGGACCCCTCAAAATTTGTAATTTGAGAGTTGATTCCTTATCTCAAATGCTTTCTTTCTGTAATGTAATGTCTGGTGGTAAGTTTATGATTATGGATACTGTTAATGGTCTGTTAACAGCATCTGTACTGGAGCGATTAGGCTCTGAAGGATGTGCTGTTCAGTTACATTTGGGCCCTTTTTCCATTCATTTTTATCATCAAGTAATCAGGGCTCTTAATATCCCTTCTGATATTTTGCAATCACTTCTTTATAACATTGATGTTAGAAATGCACTGTCTCTATTAGAAGAAAATAAGGTTGAAGATGATGATGCAATGATGGTTGATCCTCAGGAAAACAGTGCTGTTCAGACTGATTCTTCGAAAGACAGAATTGCCAAAACAGAGAAGAAAGACCATATTAAGAAGGTTAAAAAACTTTTAAACCTTAGGAATATGGATAGTTTATTGATTGCTGTGAAAAACCATCCTTTAAGTGTATTGCAATTACTAGATTTCCTTTCTTTCTCTAGACCTTTTGCTATCTTTTCCATGTTTCAAGAACCACTGGTGGACTGTTATGTAAAACTGAAGTCAAGAGGTGATATTATATCCCTTAATATTAGTGAAACTTGGCTTCGCAAATATCAAGTACTTCCTGAAAGAACTCATCCGTGTTATCAAATGTCAGGAAATGGTGGCTTCTTGTTAACTGGCATTAAAGTTGCCCCCAAAAAATGAAATTTGTAATTTTTGTTTGAACGAAAATAAAATTTGTTTATTACTGTTATAGCTATATTAATTTATTTCTGTTATTTATAGTACATGTTATAAAACAAAAATTGCATATAAAGAATAACCGTTATATTCTTAATCAAATAATTATACATATGATTGTATATATTAATGTAAATATATTTTATGAATGAATTAGATTATCGGATTGAAAAAAAATTGAAGAATTTGGATAGAAAAAAAAATTAAAATCATGTTGCAAGAATTATTTTAATAATATTGGTAGTCAAATAACAGAGTGCCATAGCATTTATGTTTAGTCATTTGCAAAGTATCATGTAAGTGTAAGAGAGATTGTTATGTTTTGTATGCGATGTATAGAGAATGTTTTTTTCAACATTTTTATCATATTGGTGAGATTTTAATAATTTTGAAATTTCTGATGTAAAATGAAAATACTTGTTTTGGAAAGATGTTCATAATTTTTGACTATCACTATATTTGCTTTTCTTAATTTCTACATATAAATAGCATTTCTTCAGAAAATGGGATTTCTGCATTTTTAGAATTAAATTTTAACATTATATATGTATATATTGTAGTATAAGTTTTTTTTTTTTTTTTTTAGTCTGCATCTTAATGCAGCTAGTTGTATAACAGGAAAATTTTTATTTAATAATGGAAGTGGGTTTAAAAATTTTTCATTGTTAGGTTATCCTTAATTAGCAAATTTTTTTAAAAAATTAAAAAAAAAACTTTAAAAACATGCTTTATAACACTAAGTTATTCTCTTAATAATAGATATGCAAATCAGAAAGATATTAAACAGAATTCTTTAATGTTCAACGATGGGGAGGGGGAATCACACAATTAAATATTTGATGACATAAAAAGATTATTGAAGCTTCATTCACAGTGATAAAAATATTGTTAGAAAATATTCTTAAAAGTAATCTAAATTGCAGAATTTACTGCAATGATTGAAAAAAAAATTGTACTTTACATTTTTCACCCTGTAGATTATGTTAAATTTTTTTATTCTTGTTCAACTGTTATAGCCAGCAAAATATCAACTCATACTCTTTAATAAAAGATTCTATAAAATTTATATTCTAATTACTTTATGTATAAATTTCTTCATTTTATTTTCTAAATTAATCCTACTTATTTTCCTCCTCAGTGTTTGTTTAGTACAATTCATAATTTTAAGAAATTCAACTTTTTAATTCCAAGCCTGTGCTTACCCTCCAGTAACTACAGAATTTCCATAATTGATAGGGAAATTAGGTGAAAACTGTAGTTATGATTGTATAGTATAAAACAACTGAAAATTAAAAAAAAGGTTCGGAAAATATACATCTTATCCTCTTTTGTAGTATTGCGGGTAATGAACAAATGTTTGCCATGATTAGAAAAAAAAATTTTGATTTTAACGGGAATATAAAAACATTGCAGCCACTTTTCATTTAAAAAAATTATATGGTAGTTATGTTTTTAAATTGTCTGATGACTTTAAAAGAACTACGATTGCTTGCTATATATAATGAAAAATGAATTAAAAAGTTTAATTAATAGTGTTGATTTGATCAATAAAAATGTATTGTTTTATTATTTTTTAAATTTCACTTATATAGCTGTAATATATGCCTCTTAAATAAGTTTGAGTGATGTTTTGATGTATTTGTTTTAATTAAAATTCTTTCAAAATATCTATTCTTCAATAGATACTTGTTAGTAATATGTAATATGCTGATAAGAAGTGCCATTGATTTTGAGCCTGTGCTGGGGAGGGGGGGTGATTATGCCATGTTAGTTTTTAGTATAGATTTATGGTTTTACAAAAAATAATAATAATAGATTACAAAACATTTTAATAAACTCTTAATGAATTTGTTATCCGTTTGTCCCCCTCCGTTGTATATTTTATCAAGATTGAAGAAAAGTTTTATGCAAATGAGTTGTGTTTGAGTTTTTAAATATTGCAATAATAATTATCTATTATTACATACCTATGTATATTTATTATATGGCACATGTAGTTTTAACTACAAATTATACTTATTTTTAGCTGTGCAATGGATATAGTATTTTTATGATCTATGATTTTATCCAATTTTAGTATGCATCTATTTGAGAGAACTTCTTTTCATGTGATTTTTTTTGGGGGGGTTTGAGGTACATCATATTTATTGCATAATTTACAAAGCATTTATGTATATATACTGAATTTAAATGCAGTATTAGAAAAACGATGGCTTATGATAAAAATTTAAAGCACATGAAACTTAAAAATGACAGATGACAAATGTTTTAAGGCCATCTAACATGATGCCTGTCTGCAACATAATGAACAAATATCAATCATCAGTGTGATCTGTAGGTAAAATTTTTGATATTGAGCTTTCTGTTAATTTTTGTTGTCGCAGAATTTTCATTCTCTTAGTTACAATAATTGGAACATTCCTTCATTTACATTTGTGCAGATGATGTAAATTTATATGAATACATTTATTTCAAATTTACCTTACCTTTAGACATTATTATAATAAATGCTTTATGCTAAAGTAGGTAAACTTTTCTAACGTTGACTTAAAATAGAATAGGTATGTATCCAAATTAGGTTTTCAAATTTTTTCTTATATTTGAGGAATATTGTAAACAATATTTGTCTCTGTCAACTTATTTGCTTATAATTTTTAAACTTATATGATAAACATTTTTATGGTTTGTGAAAAAAAACGAATCTTGGTAGATATATATTCATTAATTAGAAAATATTTATTTTTAATATTCTTCAGAAATGATGAATTAAATCTAGAAGGATTTAAATTTTTTAGTACATAATAGTAAATATTGTTCTTTTTTTCTTCAAATTATGTTTTCAGACTGTAGATGATAAATTAACTCAGAAAATTTTGACAGAAGCTCGAAAGCAATTAGAAGATGTGGAAGAAGAAGTGGGGCTGGGCAGGTATAATTTTCCCTTATGTTTATTTGTATTTTTCTCTATTATTTTGACAAGAAAATATTTTACTTAATATAATTTAATTTTTCTTGTCAAAATGATTTTTTGTGAAATTCATTCAAACCAAATGATAACTAAGCATACATAATATTTTTCTCCAGTATAATCGCTCATTATGTACATTTTAATGATCGAACTGGTATTAGATTGATGAGTTCAAACACACTTTCCTTTGTAATGTGTATAAGCATGCAGAATAGGCATTTGAAAAATGTTTGATTTACAAGAACAAAAAAATAACTTCATCAGCCATATTATTGTTTTACAGCTGAGAAGTGATTAATTAAAAGAAATTAAGAATAGATTATAATTTTCAAAAATTAGAAAGATTTAAAAAAAAAAAACTTTTAAAGGTTTACTTGTTAGTGTTTAATAAGTTTCTGTGGAAGATCTAAGTTAGTGTATTGTTCATTAAAAATGCTAATTTATGAATTGACAAGGTATAAAAAAAATTCAATATTGAAACTATATCTTATTGCTTCTTTCCCATAGAGATTTAAAAAAGAAATAGTAAATTTAAGCAATTTGAATGAATGGTAGTTTATTTTTATTATTATTTATTTAAATTGTCTTCAATTCCATTCAAAGAATAAGCAGTATAATTTCTGTTCAGTTTGATGTTCTAATTTAATAAAAATTGAGAGCATTCATAAATGAATGTGATTCTGGTTCATTTTTTCATCTTATTTGAAAAAATTATCTGAGATTACAGGAATTATAGGTAATCTATATTCATAATTGTTAGTTTTTGCACCTAGAATATTAAAGTTTTACAATGTAGTTATTCACTTTGAATATTATAATTAATGTTAAGAAATTATTATCTTCCAGTTTATCAGTTCAACAAAAAAATTATTAATTCAAGCTAATATAAAAATTTAAATCATTTCAAATATATTTTTAAACATGACATGTTATTAAAATATGAAGAAAAAATTGATAAAATATAGAATAGACTCAGTTTAATCTTATGGTGGTGATTTTGCCTCAAACTATTCTATAAGTACTGGCTCTGGTCATCTCAAGCTCAAAGCTAAAATTTAGGGTTGAAAAGCTACTAGCTTTAGTTATGTTTTTTATGGGGTTCCCATACCCTTGAAAGTGATTGATGCACAATTTTTAAAGCAATTTTAGTCCAACCAATAACAAAGGTGGTAGTAACTATAGATATGAAATATTATTTATTAGTAAAGAGAAACTCTAAATTCAATCAAGATTTTCATAGTTGGTCTTTAAATTATATAATAATAAGGCATCTACATATGCACCCATAAAAACATTCTTAAAAAATTGAAACATGTATGAGAAGAAATTTAGCAACTGGCTATAAACTAAACGAACCCTTCCTTAACTTACAAATGACTTATAGAGGTTGTTCTTTCACTGTTGAAAACTAGTTAACTAGATGTTCCCTTGCTGTAATTTCTATCAAGTAAAGAACAGTTTCATTTTTTTCATGCCCATAAAATTACTCCTGGTTTTGAGGCTTTAGAATTCTCAAACCGGTCAAGCTCATTGAGTTAATTTTTTAACAAAACATAAATAATATGTTGATTTTCTTTTTCTCTTTCTTTTAGCATATGTAATCAGTTACAGACTTCTCATTTGTTTACTGGTTTACCTGATGAAAATGATACTGCTGACTTTCCTGACGATGAAGATGTTCCAGGTGATGAATCTCCTGATGAGGTATTGTTGGTTTTATTATCATTGTTTTCATTTTTATTTATTTCAATTGTAGTTTTAATTTATGTTCTTTAGTATATACTATATTTTTAACTTATTACATAAATTAAAGCCAGAAGAATATGTAGCATGGGCGTTGAATTAATTTTTTAAATTGTGTTTAATTGATCTAGAATATGAGTTTTATTTATTTAGGAAATTGATGAAGAAACAAAAAAGGCTATTGAAACTTTTATGCCAAATGATCCTGATAAGAAATCAGCTTTGGTTGACCTTCTTAAAGAAAAGCTTACAGAAAAGCGAACTGAGATTAATACCATATACTCAGGTATTATTTTGATTAATTTCTTTTTTATCCTGTTATTTTAAAAAAAAAAAATACTCTTTATGTATATACTTTTTTCTGGCTCACTGTCTATGTGACTGTAAATTATGCAATTATATGCGTGTGTAATTATTTATTTTTATTCATATTAAAATCGTTGTGTTTAAAATCACACTAAAAAGTTTATTTAGAATAAAATTTTTTCTTTATTATTTTGTGTAATCAATAAATTTTATTTATTTAGAAAACAAAAGGGTATCATAGAATTAATAATTTATAAGGCTCATTACAAAAATTGACTAATATATTAATTTTAACTGTATTTATAAATTTCCAAAAAAATTCTGAATTTTTCAATATTGGGCATCGTATTGAAATGTTAGAAGGGTTATTCCAACTGTGCAAAATGCAAAATATGCCGAACTGGTTGCAGCTCAAAAAAACATTTGCACTTCTTTTGCTTTTAGTTTTCTAAATAGTGACGGCTAAGATTAGCTCCAACCGGCACAAAATAATGTGTTTTGTAATAAAAATAGATGCTTCAGAGATGAAAGAAGTTATTCTAAAACCACACATGAAATAAAGTATGTAAATGAAATAAATGTTATCTAACCATTTTTATTTTTATTGTCATGAAGAAAACGAATTCAATCGTCATTCTTCTTAATATATTGTTTCTTGTGAACTTTTGAACAAATAGAAAAGGGTTTTTTTCTGTTTCTAAATCCATATTTTGTTTAACTATACCGATTTTTATGCACACATTTTAATTATTTTTTATATCTTTAAAAGCTATTTCCTAAAATCCCAACCTTTTGATAAAATTTTTTAAAAATTAGTTCATAATTTTTGCTTGAATTTTGAATAATGATTTCTCAGTGTGTTCTGCAGCTCTTGAAATAGGGGTCTAAGTAATCTATTTGTTAAAAAAATATTTTATAATTGTTTTACATCATAAAACAAAAAATATTTTAAGTTGGAAATTTTATCTCATCCCAATACTTAAAAAATGGATTTAAATGTAGGGGTTTTTTCCCCTTCAGTTCATGAACTAAATATATTTATTAAGCTATTTGCAAACTTAAGCAAATAATTTGATAAACTTCTAAACTATGAAATTTTTGCTTTATACCTCTCTTTGGGGAGGAGACAATTTTAAAATAAATTTTGTCATTTAAATTATATAGTTTGGTTTCATAGATGATTTTTCTTTGTATTTTTTATACGGACATTTAAAATATAACTATATTTCAACATTTTACAAAAAAAAAAGAAAAAAAGGAAAAAAAAATCATTCCAAGCATAGTCATATACCTTAAGCATTAAATAATAATAATGATTTACTAAACTTTAGAAGTTAAAAGTAATAAGACATTCTTTTTATAGCCTAAATGTTTCTGAATGCCATTATTCAATTCTGTTAAGAAAAAAGATTTTTAAAAACTTATTTAGAGCACGGCTTTGCATTGTCATCAATTTTTGCAGTAGTCTTGCCAGTCATAATGGTAACCATCCCAGAATGCTTAGTTCTTCGGTTAGTAGGACTACAGCTAGAATTTCTACATGAAGCGAGTGCAAGAGGAAATTTACACTTTCTGTCCCATCTTTTTGAATCTTATTTGCTGTTGAACTTATAAAAATCGAATACAAACTTTTGGTGATGATGTGCTTCTTCTACATCAATGATAACAATTTTAGAAATCATATCACCATCTAAATAAGCTGGTACTTAGTATAAGAAATATTGAAAAATATCAAAGATCTTGATTGTTAATCTTATAAAAGTTGACTTAAAGTTTTGGTAGTGATTAGTTTTTTCATTTTTGTTTTTGTCAAAACCCAAAATCTGTATTACAGAAATAAATATTAAAATTTTTTAAAAAGGCACATTTAAAATTGATTTTTAAACATTATTATAATACAGAAAATAGCATAGGATTAGAAAGTATGCTGGTTTACATGTACAAAGGGGCTTAGTTTTTTTTTTTGCCTAAGATGCTTAAAAGTACTTAATTTTTGGAGCACTTTCTCTCTACACACCCAGTGAATTTAAAAATGACATAAAATTGCAAAAATAGTTTATTCAAAAATTGCTTTTGTCTTCATTATAACTCTCCTTATAATATAATCTTATTCATAGATGCTGGAAGCTTGAGAGGGGAGGAATTGGAGAAGTTCTCTGCTATCTATAAAGGTGTAGGTCAGGTTCTGTCCAAATATCGCAGTGGCAAGATCCCCAAAGCTTTTAAAGCCATTCCTAAATTTGCAAATTGGGAACAGTTACTGTATCTCACAGAGCCAGACAACTGGACAGCTGCAGCTATGTTCCAAGCCACTAGGTTGTTTTCATCTGGAATGAAATCAGAGATGGCTCAAAGGTTCATATATTTATTTATTTCAGCCCTCTCTTCCTTTTTTCATCTTTTTAAGGATCTAGATTATTTTATATTTATGATGAACTTTTTTAGTAATTGAATATTTTGAATTATGATTAATTTTTTTTTTTAATTCTTGTTTTTATACTCAATACATTATTCCTGAGATAAAAGTCTATTATACGAACTTCATCCGAAAACATTCTGCTTATAATAAGAAGAGACACATTTGAATATGATTTCTTATTATGATTATCTGTAATTATTATTTGTTAGTAAAATTTTGAAATTATTGCTTTAGTATATCTAAATATTATCAATAATGACCATATAACAATACAGAAAGCAGTAAGTTTTCTAAATCTAATGTATTTTTATTTATCACAAAAACGGTATTTTATTAAATTAGTCAAAAAATTGGTATTTGAAACTGGTTTACTAGTTCAGTTTTATATATAATGTAGATAGTATGAATTTTTTGATATTTGATGCATTATTTGAAAATATATTGTTTAGGAACATATTACTGACATAGCATGTGCTGTTAGGCTCTTGAATAAACAATTCTTAACTTTCAGACGCAGCTGTTGTTGAAAATTAAGTGGCATTGCAAATATACTTATTTAATAAATTTGTAAGCGTTATAGAAATATTAATAGTAATACATTATTTAACAATAAATTATGTGCAGAAAAAAAAAAGATTAAATATCATATCCAATTTTAACTTTTAAAAATCAAGGTAAATAGATTATTTTATTTGTCCCAAATCATTGATGTTGTTTAATTTCAAATTATATCTTTTGATATATCATATATATAATAATTTTACATTAGTAATTTGTTATTTGCTGATTAAGTTGCTATTATAAATATGAATTTTTTTTTTAGGTCTTTAAATAAGATTTCCATAATATGAAAGCAGTTATAGAAATTTGTAATTTGCTAACATTTCTTTTCACCTTCACTCTTTATTAAGCTTATTTTATCATATTAAAAGTAAAAATATTTATTGAAATATACAATATTAGTACTTGCTACCTAAATTGAAATTAAATTGTATTTAAAAATGAATGTTTGTAATGTTTCTTATTTGCATTAAAAATTTTCATTTGTGATTGAAATATAGCTCTCTCTTATAGATTTTAGAAATACAGTTTAGATTAAATCAGCTGAATTATCGTTTTTATTTTTTCTCTTTTGCTGTCTAGATTAATATCTTATTGTCACTTCATTATTTCAAATTTTTATGTTTTTCTTTTTATATATATTTACTTTAACTTTCCATATAGTAATTCCATTGAATATGGTTTAAGGATGATAATTATCAAATCATATAGTATTTGTAAATAATATTTGATTCATTTATTTTTGAAATGACTAAAATATTTTTTAAATGAAGTATTTTAATTGTAAAAAATTCAGTAAAACATGATTATTTATATTTCCAGATTTTACAATTTAATATTGTTACCTCGATTGAGAGATGATATTGCTCAATGCAAGAAACTAAATGATCATCTATATAGGGTATGTTTCATAATAATTTTGCTTACTTTAAATTATAAAATAAGATGCCTATTTGCTTCCAGTTCTAATTGGTGGCTTTTGTATCTTAATTCATGGATTTTTCATCTTTTACAAACTAAGAAGGGATAAATCACATAATATTCATTATGCTTAGATGTTTTTTATATATATTTTTATTTTTATGAATGATTAAAATTAATATATAATTAGAAAAATATTAAATTTTATTATGTCATTACATATTATGGCATATTTTTTCCATTATTAATTAGATGTTTATGTAATTTATATTAATAATAATTATACTTTTTATCAATTATATTATTATCAAATGTAAAATTAATTTAAAGGATGGTCATTTAGAAATTTTTAATAATAAAATGTTTAAATTTACTCCTGCACACACTAAAAAGATATTCTTTAAAAATGGGCAAGGTTCAGTATTCAAGCTGCATATACTAAGACCATCCTATTACTGAAAACTAGAATAGCTTCTAATAGCATTCAATCTCATTAGCACTACATTTCCAAGTAATTTTATTTTAAAGTTTCTATGTAATGAATACAAATTTTATGTGCAAAAATTTATGTTTAAATATTTCTCTTTTAGTTTTTAGGGTTATACCTTGTTACATAAAATAAAAGTTGCAAATTAAAGTGTGTTTTGCTTACTTTAATTTAGGGTTTAAGTTTTTTTTTTTAACTATATAATAATGTAAATATTCTGTAATAGAGTTTTAAATTAATTTAGAAGTAAAAGAATTAAGTAAGATTTGAAAATGATGGCTTGTGCACCAGCATTTAATTCCACCAATGAAATTATGCATGCAGAATTTTTGTAGTTGTTTGTTTGCCTGTTGTTTAGAATTTAATTTTTATTAGATTAGAGTTTCGATTTTGCTATCTTTTATGTTTTGGAGTATTAGTGGTGCAATAAGTACTACAAAAAAAAATCTAAATGTTGAAAGCGATTTATTTTCAGATGCTATATTTTTAATTGGCATTTTGTAAAAATCATGTTTTATCGATTGAAATGGGAGTGAATCCATCCTTGTAAAGAGATCAGAGTTATATAAATTTATAATATTAGTTTTGTTAGACACTGCTAGAAAAAAGAGAAATGAATCATTTATGATAATTTAAATATAAATGGTGTCAGTGATTCAACCAATACTGCTTATTATATATCAGACTTCAGTCAGGCTTAGATGTTGGAAAGCTGTATCTGTTGAAAACTTGAGACATGATCAATTTTGAACTGCTGCAATCAGGTATCTTTTATCTGTTGAACTTAACTGTCAATAATTAAATTAGAGTGAGCCAAGCTTTTAGTTAAATCAACTCATTGTTATTAATTGAAAAGATACCATGTTATATTGAATAAAAGATTATGGATAAGTTTGAAGGTTTGCGGCGGATGGTATTATCTCATGCATCTTATTTGCTTTTCAATCCATCTTCCAATTCGTTTGTGCCATTTTAAAAATTATCATCTGAGGGAAATTGGTTGTTGTTATCGAAAGAACAGGGACCATTTTTATTGTTCATATCCAGAAATGTTAATTTACCCTTGAAATGGGGGGGAAATAATTAATAATGAAGAAAGTTGGATTATAGATTTAAAATAAAAAGAAATTATAAAAAAATTTTAATTGAAAAAAAAAATTGTCCCCTTTTACTTGGTTAACTTGTTAACTATTATCTTTTCTACTGCTTGCCCTCATAGTAAAACACTGAAGGAAAAAATATATATTTGTGTTTCATTCTTTTAGAAAATGACATCCAGGAATGAGAGGTGGAGGGGGATTCATTAAAAGATACAAAATTTGTTGTCCTCATTTTTAAACTCTTTAATTTATCAGCTAGAATTTCGCTACTTTTTTTTTATCTGCTTGCTCATTAGAAATTAATGGTAATTTAATTTTTAATTTTAGGCTCTGAAAAAGGCCCTCTTTAAACCTCGTGCATTTTTCAAGGGCATAATCATCCCACTTTGTGAGGTAAGTTTCATTAACTTGAAAAAACTATTTAAAAATTTTTAACATAACCTTTTGTAAAAAATTTGTTCAAAATCTTTTACAAGATCAAAATGTATGTATGGAAATTTTATTTGAAATATAGTTAATAACGTCATTAATATATTATGAAAGTTATACATTATTACTTATATGAAACATTTGATGATAATTTTTTTCTTCTTTCAGTCTGGAACATGTTCCTTGCGTGAAGCCACCATATTTGGCAGCATCCTTGCTAAGTGCTCAATCCCGAGCCTTCATTCAAGTGTGGCTCTGTTGTATATCTCTAAGATGCCATACAGTGGTGCCAACTGTATTTTAATGAGAGTACTCATTGAAAAGAAATATGCCCTCCCCTACCTTGCAATTGATGGGATTGTGGATTATTTTCTAAGGTAAATAAGATTTAATGTCTTATTTTTAATATTACAAAAAGTACTTCTTTTAGAACCCTTTTGTATTATTTCTTTATCAGTGTTATTAATTTTTATCAGAATCTGTATTGTTGTAGAATTAATTTTTAAATTATTTATTATGTATAAAATCTTTGAAATACAAATTATAGAAAATTGTTTGTGAATTGATTTTTCTGAAGTTGTTTATGCATATGCTTGTTCTATATTTGAATTTTGTGTTTGTTAAATAAATATATTGCTTGATTCTTGTAAAGAAACTATTTTGTGTTGGATTTATTAAAACTGTCAGTTCTCAACCCAAAATGTGTAGAAAAACAGTAAGATTACAAGAATTTTCAAATTGTCTCATTTTTCATAATTTAATTCATTTGCAAGGGAAGGTAGTAATAAAAATTATTGACATAAAAGATTTTTCTGAAAATTCACTTAATTGTTTGCAGTTGAATTAAAAATTTATTATTTATTTATTTTTTAAACACTAAGCATGTTTTGGAGATGTAATAAAATTTTTCTAATGGGGAAGATCACAAGGGGTTTTTTTGTGAATGGGAAAATGTATAAGGAATCCTGATTTTATTATCATTATTTACACCTAGTTTTTTTACAACATTTTTTTTTTTTTTCTTTTTAGATTTACAAAAGACGATAGAGCCTTACCTTTATTATGGCACCAATGTTTATTGACATTTGTGCAAATTTATAAAAATGACTTATCTCAAGACCAGCAGCGAGAACTTTTTAAATTATTGAAAATCCAAAATCATCCTCTTGTATCGCTAGAAATCCGCAAGGAACTGTTAAGTGCCAGCTGTCAAAATAGAGAGGCTGTAACATCTATGTCTGCAGAATGAAAATTCAGAATTATTTATTGAAATAAAATTTTGTATACAGTGTACATATGTTTGTATCTTTGATTAGTTAATAAAATGAATTATTTTTAAAGACAGGAACACCATTTGATTAATTTCATTTTTTTTGTCAATAAAACATTAAAATGAAATAATATATAAAAAGAGTATAATTTCCAAATATTTTTTGACATGGTTTAAAAATTGGAAGAAATATTTCTTCTATTTTTCCTTTAAAATTATGATCCACGCTAATTTGGCCTTTTATAATTGAAAAATTCAGTGTTATATATTTGTTAAAATCATACTAAAAATTATTATCTTTCTAAAATAAAAATTATTTATTCATAACTCATGTGTGAATCATGAGAACTTTATTTTAATTTTTCCTCAGTGTTATAGAGAAAAATCTTGCATTTAAAATATGTTATTGTGTAACTGAGTATATTTCTTTTCATAGCATAATTAGTAATTTTACTGATCAACAGCTTTACTGATTTTATTAAATCATATTTCTTGTTGACAGATAATGATTTGCTGAGCTTGCTTTATAAAGCATTTCCATTTATTTTGTGTCAGGGTACCAAGAAATGTGCCTAAATTTCAAAACCATTTTTAAGCACCTTAAAAGTGCTTAATTTTCAGAAAAGGTACTTAAAAACTGCTTAATTTTCTCATAAAGAAAGAAGTGTTTTGTTTTGTTTTCTCCCACGATAAAATATGATAATTCAAAATCATGATCATTAAGACTTTTTTACCAGATTCACCAATAAAGTAAACCAACAGAGGGGAGGAATTCGAATAAATATTCTAAGAGATATGATTTTTTTTCCCCCTTCAACAATATTCGTTGGCATTTATTAAAATACCAGCTGGTATCCGGTGCTTTCTGCCGCCAAAAAAAAAAATATTAAGTGCAATCAATCAATAATTTGGCAATATTTTATCAAAATGCTCAGTACGACAGTATATAAAATACTTACAAATGAATATTACTTTTTATGTATTAGATTTGTGTTTTCTTTTAGAAATGTAAAACTTGGTGTTATTTCAGAATGGTAATGAAAGAAACTATTTATTGTATCTCGTGATTCATTTAATATTAGCCGCCTTTGGCGACCATCTGGTTCGCAAAGAGTAATGCGTTCTAAAATTTTCAATTAAATACTTATGTGCCTTGCTCTCATTATAATTTCTCTGCTAGATATGCTTAAACTTTGAAAGCCACATAACTCATATTATTAAAGAAGCCTTACAATTATTTGTTCATTGCACTATATAACTCTCTGACTCGCAATAAGTTGTCATGAAATCATGTGGAATATATCACACTTTATATTTGTTCCATAACATTAAATTTCTTTTTAAACATGTGCTGAACATCACATGTTTCTCGGTTTAATTTGTAATAAGAGTTCATTTAACTAATCAGTTTTTGTCAAAATGACGATAATCACTGGTACATTCATAACGTTCTCTTGCAGGTTAAAATCTACTTTCATTTTGTAAAAAATTAATTGTTGGAAAATATAATATTTTTTTAAAAAAAATTATTAAAAATAGAAACTGAATTTCTAGCTTTAAACATTGATATCAATGAAAAAAACAGTTTTATACTATAATATTTTTGGAAGTTACCACAGAAAAATTCCGAATGTTAACGTAATTTTAAAGTTTTTAAAAAAATCCTTCAAACTTCTGTCAGTATGATGTCAACAGTTTAATAAAAGCTATTTTTTCCCCTTTGCTCGTTCATTATTTATCGATCGTTTGTTTTAAAATTATATTGTTTTGTCTGAAATATATTATTGAAAAAATTTCTTTAAAAATTCGTTAAAAATAGAAATTTAAGTTAAATGTTAAAACACTGATACCATTAGAAAGTTAATTTTTTAAATCTTTAACTTGATGTGAAAATCAGCTTTGTGCAATATTTTCGGAAGTTATAGCAGAAAAACGTCAAAATTTCGCTTAATTTCTAATTAATTCAAATTCTAATTAAAATTTCGAGAAAAGGGGCTCCGAGGTGCACATTCCCGACCTCCAAGGTATACATGTACCAAATGTGGTAGCTGTAGGTCCAATGGTCTGGCCTGTAGAGCGCCAACACATACACACACAAATTGAGCTTTATTATAAGTATAGAGTATGGATTAGTTCAGGATTCTCAAATTTAATTTTTAAAAATGTGATTAAAATATTTTTCTTTTGAAATTGGTTAAATATAGAAAATATATTTATGCCATAAAATTGTTAATATTGTTGGAAAGATAATTTTTGAAAATCAAGATGGTGTAAAATTGTTTGCACTATTGTATTTTTGGTAGTTACTGTGAAAAATGCTAAAATTTAATTAAAGTTTTAAACCCAGGTTGGTATCCCCAAAACTTTCTCGCATAATCTATAATAAAGTTGCTACCTCTGAGAATGACTTGCATGACATTTTCATACTATAGCTACAAAATATTAACCTTTAATTTGGATTTAGCATTTCTAGAGAATCTGTTGTCTCCTCGGCGAGTTATTTAGAGATCAGTATTTGGTCATTGTACTGTGGTGACATCTTAATAAGCCAGTAACTACCACTAAGCATTGGTGGCCATTTTTGTATAGTGGATAAGTTACTGGCTTTCAAGCCCAAAGGTCCCAGGTTCGATCCTTGGCGGAATTTAACCTACGTATTGGCACAATTCCGCCAACACATACGCCAAATCGATGACCTCGGACGTGATGAATTTTCAACAGCTCTCTTGGCGCCATCTCTCCATCAGCAACGCAAAGTCATCAGACTCACTTGACGCAGCAACGCTCATATACTAGCCATAACGCTTGGCGCAATAAAATCGTTCGTCTCTCAACCGAACTCACTGGTAGGGGAGTATTGTGGTGACATCTTAATGAGCCAGTAATTACCACTAAACATTGGTGGCCATTTTTGTATAGTGGATAAGTTACTGGCTTTCAAACCCGAACATCGCAAGTTCGATCCTTGGCAGAATTCAACCTACGTATTGGCACAATTCCGCCAACACATACGCCAGAGTACTATTTGTATAACCATCCCGTAGGTATAAGCTGAACAAGTTCCATCGCTATCGTATGAACGGTTTTGGAAGGCATAAGAGACATACAGACAAATATTCATGTTTATTTATATAGATTGGAATAGTTAAATGAAAGGGGCAATATGAAATGCATACTATGCCATACTTATTGCGAACCAAAAAACATTACAATTTGTAATAGATGTTGAAGACTATTTAAGCAATGCCTGGTAAGTATATATTTAAGCTTTTATATGATTTTAAAGAATATGTGATATGAGAATAGCAAGTTGTATTTGATGCGCCAGAATGATATATTGAAAATAAAAAATGCTGTTTAAAAAATCCTAACATATTAAATGATTATTCTCATTAATATTCCATTTTAGAGCAATTCTTTGAATGACCTATTACAGGTATTCAAATGCAGTATATTGAATTGTAGTTAATTGCAGCATAAAATTATGTTGGTCAATCTCTTAAAATCCAGTATGATTAATACATTAAAGGTGGGAGTCGTAGTATTGCGATTTGATCCGCATTACCTAGCTTTCTTTCGTCAAGATCCCCCACTTTTAATGTGTTAACTTTGAAACCTTAAATTTTCATTGATCGTGATTTCTTCCGCGGTATTTGTTGTATGACCCCATCCATTTAAATATTTTTTATTTGTTAGACTAATCTTGCCAAATTTGTTTTGGTTAAGAAAAAGAAAAGTAACAGCTGGATCTGTTACTTAAATATTTTTTAAAAAGTTTAAATATTTGTTTTTAGGATTTAGATTTTATCTTTAGGATTTTTTTTAGGATTTAGATTTAGATTTTTTTTTTTTTTTAGGATTTAGATTTAGGACAACATTTATAAATAGAAAAAAATCAATATACTTTTTTCTATTTATAAATGTTGTAGAAGTATTTTTTCCTAGTGAAATTTCCCTTTAAATATAGTCTTGTTTTGAGCAACGCCCAGCATAAAGCTATTTAAGTTAGGAGCATAAAATTTAGGAAGTTACTTTGGGGGCATTAGAGGCACATTAAGAACGGATTTCTCAAACTTTTAATTCGAATTTTAATTTAAAAAATAGAATTTTCATATGTTTTCATCATAACATAGCAGCATATTATAGTGTAAAAATTATTTTAACACCGTTAATATAAATAAATAAAGGTTAAAAATACAAATTTTGTTTGGTTAAATGCAATTTTAAAAAAATAATTTCTGAGAAAATAGTTTTGGACACAGTTTATAACAAAGATTTTTATTATAATGAAATTGCTGCAATTATTCCACAGCTGTTAAAACTGTAGTACAGGGCTGGGAGATGCCTTCTGTGCTTTTAGTTAAACTTGAAAAAAATTTGAAATATGTTCATTGAATAAAATTGTTCATTTGTTAAATTTTGAAGGAATGCGATATATTGCTTGGCGTTGGTTTCAAGCAAGACTTTTGAAAAAAATGCTTCAGTTGATATCTTTACTTTCTTGTATACAAAATTTAGTGAAAATACTTGCAACCGTCAAAAAAGTCGTACTCGAAATTTTAAAGAATCCCTTCTTGATTTCAAAAACACATTTTCGATAAATGTCTGTGATTAAGATGGCACAAAAACATTTTATGCTGGATGGATGATAGACTTTACATTAAACTTGTAGATTTTGATCAAATTTTTAGCAATTTTCATTCAGAGGAAATTTGTCCGGCTGTTCGAATATAATTTAACGTTGTAATTACAAAACGAAGAGACCTTGACTGTTAACATTCGGTGCATGGATTTAATATCTATTGTATAAACATCTGATAAATTTTGAGTCAAATCTAACAAGGGACTCACCACATGTTGGTAGTAACTTTCAGAAATATGTAAATGCTATAACTCAAAAATGTGACAGCTATGGTACGTAATTTTATGACTACAAGTATACTTTTGAGTCAATTTTTGTTTTAATCAATTAAGAAAAATGCGTCTAAAATCCAAATTCGCTTTATCGGATACTTTCAACTGCCTACCAGTGATTAATCCTAAAACACTTGCCAACGATCACAAGACAGACAGAATCACTAAAAATGTTTAATTCACGCATAATATTAATATCCCTTAACTATTGTATACCAATGCCACGCAAGACATTTCCTGGCAATATGCGAGAAAGTTTTGGGGAAGCACTCTTGACTCATTTATTTCTGTTTTGCTTCTAACTGCTGAGCTAATTTTTTTAAATATTAATTTGTTTCGGTTATTTATGAAAACTAGAAATGTTAAAGCATTTTCATTTCTTCTTAAAATGTATGTAACGTTTTTTCTGTAATTTTTTTTAATAAGGATTTTTTTCTATTGCATGTTTTCATTAAATTTTAGGAATTTAAATACCGAAAAAAAAAACCTTTTACTACCAAAAAGAGGCGATAAGACAAATGTTTGCAGATTTTATTTTTTAAAATTTTAAGTGAAGAAATTAAGTGTTATTTTGGGTTTCTTTCTCCGAATTTTCTGTTAGAAAAATTTAAAAGTGTAGAAATATAATAATATCCTTTTAAGAATGCACAATTGATGTATTCACAGTAAAATATATTGCAAATTAACATCGTGTACAGTTTTAATGTTAGGATTTCTGCCATTTTTTCGTTATGCTGAGTATGAATCACACATTTTGAATTTCGGTAGAAATTATTATTATAGCCATACATTTATCAGACAATCATTTGCCACATATTCATCAAGCTCTAACGAGATCTAAGATTCTATAACAAAAGTAAAACATTTGTTTGCCATGCTGAATAATAATTTTATAATGTTCAGACACTTCTCAGCAAATCTAAGCATTGATAAAATAATTATCAGGCTATACTTTTATTTTGATAACTTTGTTAAAAGCGTTCTTTGGAGAAGCCTTAGTGAACATGGTTCTGAGTCAGAAGATTCATACGATAGAATCGGATAAATCATTGCTCTTAAGAAGAGTCTGTAGTGGTATCTTAATAAGCCAATAACAGCAGTTATTAGTTTTTCGAAAGGTTAATTTACGCGACTACAATAACGATCCGGACTCAAACCAGTCCGCTACAAGTCTAAGTCTATGCGGATGAAAGAGGCTCATCTGATTTTGCATTCGACAAAAATTCCGAGATTTTCTTCGTGTAATGGAATGACAATAGTACTGTTACTGTTGCTAAAAATTTCAGCATCTTAAACCATTTTTTTGATGTGAAGAGGCAAGTAAAAGATCACGAAGATAAAATTAATGTGAATATGACTAATTTGATAATTTTTACTACAAACATATCGGCGCAGTTGATCAGCATGACTGGTTGGCTGAACTATATGCCATTAAGATTTGGTGGTATTTGCTACTTTTCATTCGTACACTAGACATGGCAGTGATAATCTGATGGGTGATCCACAAAACTGTCAATAAAAGTGGTGACCTAACCTCGAAGGAATTCCGAAGATCAATAACAACGGCTTATCTGAAAAAGACTGTAAACAGAAGAGACATATCCAGGATCTCTTTTGTAATTCTTAATGCAAAAGAAGACATCTACAAAGGTGATGTTGGTCAATTTCAACTGAAAAAGGGGAAACAGCGTCGTTATCAAAGAGAGGGCTGCGAATCAAAACCGAAAGCCTAGTGCGAGAAATGAGATAAAACACTTTGTCAGTCTTCTTTTCCACCAAGTTTAGTGTCATACTCAATTGAAAGTTGAATTTTAAATGTATAATTAAGTATTATAATGATATTGTGAGCCCCTGGAGGCAAAAATTATCTATCGCTAGTGAAGAAAACTATGAAATCGCTCTGCACATTTAATCCTTTTTATCCCAGTGTCCTATCTAGAGGATGGTTTAGATTCCCGTTATAAAAAAAAAATGCAAACATTTGAAGTTTTGTTATATTTAGATTATTTAGGTTTAATATACCTGAGAAAATAAGATTATTCTCAAATCTGAACATAATAAATAAATTGAGATGAAACAGATTAACCAAACTATAGCTTGAAAATTGAAATACATTGGGACTTTGTCAGTTAAAAAAGTACATCGTAACATTTCCCCCATCTGCAGTTCTATAGATATATTGCTAAAACAGGTTTTAAATCATTTGTATTAATTTCTTTACCTTTCAGTGTTATCTAAATAATTAAATTACGGTATTTTAATAATTAAATTTTTAAAAATGCTGATCTTGTGCAAAATAAATTTCTGATGAAATAAGTAATCCTTATCGTAATCGCTATCGGTGCGCATGCAATTCGTGTTTACGTTTGTTTCTCTGTGCACATGGTTGATCGGTTCGAAAATTGAATAAACTGAGCACGATGACTGAATTTAAACCTTTAGAAGTGTTTGAATATCCTCGTTCAGGAGTTCAAATTACAGAAGAAAATCTGTATTGGAAAAATCTAGGAGTCAGTAATTATATAGCTTTTCAGACATTTTTTTTCAGGAAATAGTTTTTAAAAAAATATTCTGCAGTTTGATTTTATCTTTTACCATGTTTATAGAATTTTTTGAAAAATAATTGATTTCATTTTTTTTTAAAGTTTCCATGTGCTTTCAAAGAATTTGGAGCAATTGATTATATTGATTTCTCACCACAAGAACCATACAATGCTGCTGTCACTTGCTCAGCCAAAGTAAGGCTTTTAAAATTTATAGGATATATTATATATATACATTTGTCTCTTTTTATATTTTGATATATTTTATGAATACTCGTATTAAATCTACATTAAGTGAATACACTGGATAATGATTTTCCTCATAGCTTAAATTAAGCCCTTTTAATTAGTTTTCAAAAGTTAAATAACTATTTAATAAACAATTATTCTTGCATTTTTCAGTTGATAAAGATTATTATACTCTTGTTTTTAATAAGTTTTTTTTTTCAATTGCCATGGTCTTTTTCACAAATTTACTAATTTTTGAAAGTTGAAGGAGTATAAATATATATATATATATATATATATATATATATATGCAAACTGTTTTTTGGAAGCGGGAGAGCTATTTTCCAGTATCTTGAGACTGATGATTTTGACAATTATCTGCTTATACTATCCATTCAAAAATAATTAATTACATATGATATTATTTATATATTTTTTTGATGTGAATCTGATTTTCTGTAAAATCTTATATTTATTCAAACATTTTACAATTTGCTCAGAGTAGGTAAGCAGATAATACCTTTGATGTACTACAATAATTGTGTTTGATATTTTTTAGAAAGGTAATTTCCTTAAGGCTGACAGTGCTTTCTCTCTTTTTCACTTACATATTTTATGAATATATATATATAACTTTCTCCAGAGTCTGAAATAAATCTGTGCAGGTAATATTTTAGTAACAGAAATTTTGAAGGCACTTCCTATTTGTCATTTTTCAATATTTGTGAATAAAAGGTGTTGGAAAAAATAATTCCTATGTATTTTTTTTCAATGATTTTAACATTTTTTTTTAAACTTTTTAGTTATATCCTCATTTTTATTTTACTTATGATCAAATGTCATTGCAAAATATATTTTTCAGCATGAAAAACATTTGTATTTAGCTTTTAAATTAGATCAAATTGGATAGAAAAAATAATAAATCTGTTCCTTTTGTTAAACTTTAACTAAGTTTAAATTTATATAAATTCAAATTCCATCCATCTAGCTTTAAAGCACTAGATTCTCAAAATTTAGGCTAAAGATCTAAACTCAGAGGTATAAAAAGTTTGGAGATTTATCAAAATCACAAAGTTGAATTGGTGCTTTTCTGTTATTCAGGTGCAAATGTCGTCAAGTAAACTTTTTTGCCACAACACACAGTAGCCATTTTGATGTGCGTCAAAATGTCTGTGACTTGCTTTAAAACTGTGAGGGCAAAAGGTTATCAGCGGCTATATTCTTTTTGGTGTTGGTTGTATCGTTATTGGCGACTTTATTTGCGCCCAGCTAACTGAAAAGTACTGTTGAATTTTCTGGTGCATTGGTAGTGCAGTAGAAATAATTTTGAAAATATTATTTGAAAGAACTATCTTGTTTAATTTGGAGTAATAGAAAGAATGATATTTATTTTCTTGTTGACAATGTATACTTTCATTGAAATTAAATGATATATAAAAGAGGAATATAAATAATATTTATTCTATTTTCTTAAACTTATATAAGCAAGTGTTTAAAGGCAGACAATATTTTTTTTTGTCTTTATATATATTTTTTGTATACATTTTTTAAATATATTTTTTGCCTGTCCAACACTCAAAAATCCAACTGACTATTTGAAAAACATGTATTTTCTAGGTTCAATGTGCTTATTTGAAGTGCTTGACTTTGTATCTTATTGATGGTCATGCTGTTTAAATGCAATATATATTAAATTCTTTTCATTATTTTTTGTAGGTTCAAATATATAATACAGCGAACAATAAGCACCAGTCTTCTTTTTCAAGATTTAAGCAGGCTGCATATGGTGGTGTATTCCGAAAGGATGGAAATCTTCTTGTAGCAGGAAGTGAAGATGGATTTTTGCGGTTGTTTGAAGTGAAAATGAGTCGTTTACTACGCATATTTAAAGGACATAAAGCGTATGGCAAACATAATTCTATTCTCTGTAGTGCAACTTTTGAGTTGTTTCATTATGTTAAAGGCCTTATAAAAATTGTTGCAGTTTTAAAAAATTTCAATTTTTGCATTTTTAAACTCATAAAGTTTAATTATTATTGAGAATTTTTAAAATTAAGTATTAAACACTATTTAGCTAAGCACATTTAGCATATTTAGAAAAAGTGCATTGAATTTTGTTGTGTGTTATACTCGATTTTTTTTTATGCCTTTCTTTTCCTTTTTACTACTTCTTTTTTTGTTAAATTCTTGACCAGTTGTGTAAGGTTAAAATAATTATTTATTTTTTATAATGATATACTTTAGTTTTAAGAAATCGAATAAACTTAATGCTAATTCTTTATAGATTAATGTAATTCCATATTGCATATTTCTTTACTTCATGCAGTTTCAGCTGTGAAACAGCTAATTATTTAGCAGCGAGGGGAAAATTACATTCTTGTCTGTAACTATTGTCACTGTTGCCATTTCATAAGAATCACACATTTAAAAGAACTTCTGTCTTTTTGAGTATTTGTTAATTTCAAAATTTAAATCAAACAAGATTGCCACATTTCAGTCTGTATTAATTGCTCTCATATTATTTAGTGGCACATTAGTATTTTGAATTTTAAATATAAGGAAAAGCTACAATACTTGACCATACCATAATTCAGTTTTTGTGGCATATTAATTTTAATGAATGACTGTAATATTTTGGATGAACATTTTAATGAATTTTCTCCCTGCATTGATATTAAGCTATACACACTTTTCAATGATTAGAATATAATTTTCTTGAATCTATCTAAATCTTCATTCCCTGCCCTTTCTAGGTCTAAGTTGTCTCTGTAGTAAAACAAACAAAAAACAACGTTTTTTTTATTTATACATTCCAGCATTTAAAATACTGAATCACAAATTAGTGATCTTTAAAACCATGTTTTATTTCTTAGGTTATAGAAGAAAGGTAGTTTATGCAAGTCACCAACATGATTCAAAATCTGTTTTATTAGATATATATCATAAACTAACTACTATCTACATTTTCATTTTAAAGTTGCTTGATTATACCACTAAATAAATGTACACTGACTACAATGGACTTGAAGATTTACAATGTTATGTTAAGAACAAAATTTTGCTACACAAATATAACTTAAACTTTAAAAAAAAATATTACTAATATAATGCAGCTTAGCACTTTATTAAACCCTGAAAAGAAAGTCACTATTAGCAGGTGCTTTGCAATATCTCAGATTATAACCCTTCTCTTGTTTCAGATTTTCATAATGTTTTCCTTATACACAAATGCAAAAGTATACAAATAGCATCCTTACCATAATAATGAAAAATATATTTTGCCCTTTACGCTTTCTTATGTGACATTTTTATAACCTTGCTAATGGAATCTTTAGTTTTGATCACATCATGTTGTTTAGAATGTTGCCAGATGACAGAACTTTGCAGATGGTTAACCCAGATTTTATGTTTTGTTTCATTTTCTTTATTATCATATCAAATATTGTGGTTGTTATTGCTTTGATATTTTTAAAGAAAAATCCTCCAATATTTATTTACCTCTTTTCATTTTAATATGTGTGATTACATCGTTTCATTTCAGTATCTGTAATTGTTTCTGTTGAACTTTCATATCCAGAAATATAATAAATTTATGTTGGTGGAAATTGATATTTTTCCCATTTTGGTGGTGAAAGAATATTGACAGAAATTTCATTTTTTAAAAAACATTAATACATTTGTGAAAATTATAAACATCTTTATGACTGAACCCACAGTGTATAAGTTATTCATTAGATTTTTCATCAAAATATACATTTTGAAACACATATACATTATACATTTTTACGTATACACATTATACATTTTTTCTTCTCGGTAACTCATCTGGACTAAAGTAATTGAACATATTTTAAATAATCTAATTTCTGATTAAAACTTACTTATTTGAGAGATATTGAATTCTAGTATCTTTTCAATGAATCTGTAATAATTATATCTATAGATAATGATCTTTTTTTCTTTAACATCATCTGTTGAATTTTTAGCTTTTTAAGTATTCATTTTTATTTGTTTAATTTAAAAACAATGTAATTAATGTGATAGATAGCATTTAAATTCATTGGCTTTTTTTAAATTCTAAAATTTGTTAATTGTACTTTGCATTTCATTTTAAAAGTATTTGTCATAAATTATATTTACTAATAATTAAATTAAATCAGCTAATTTAGATCAGAATTTTTTAATTAAAAATATTTATAAATCAATAAAAAGTTACGAAAAATCAACTAAACATAAGCTATATTTTTTCCCTCTATTTGGCATACATATTAATTTTTAATCATTTTACTAAAATTCACCTGAGCATTAATATTTTTTATCTTGTGTGTCACAATTTTTGAAAGTAAATTGTTTCATTTCATAGATTTAGATGATTCATTCTATAAAGCAATGTGTTTTTATTTCTTTGCCTTTTTACAATACTATTTTTATTTTCCCTGCAGAGCAACTCATCGTTGCAATTTCACATCAGATGGAGTGCACATTCTTAGTTTTTCTGATGACAAGACAATAGGATTGTGGGATATACCTACAGAAACAAAATTAAAATCATTTGAAGAACACAAGGTTATGCATAACATTCTTTCATTAGCACTCTATAACTTTTTATAATATAAATGCATGTAAAATGTTAGACGTATTTATTTTGCAATGATTAAACAATAATTTCTTTTACACTTTTATAGATTTTCATTGCTTTCTTAATGCTCTGAATGACTAAATTATTTTTCATTACTTTTTGAATTAATATATATATATATTTCATTTCTGAAAAGACTAGCTCTTTGTAAATAAAACTTTTCTCATATATTGTACTAAATTAAACTCCTTTTAAATTGTTGTTTGAAATAAAAAGTTAAATAGTAAATCTATCCACAACTATATTTTAGAAAATGATTATTTACTGTTTATTGAGTAAATACAAGTTATGATTTTCTTCAGTATATTGCATTAATAATGCTCTTAATTCAAACACTTTTAGTTTATTTTATAGTTTTATTTAATATTCTTTCATTTTTAAACTAACTTATAATATATATCGTTTTAAATAAGATTTCTCAGAATTTTCTTTGGTAGAATTAAACAATTAAAAAAATTATAAAGAACATTTTTCTGAAATTCTGCTAACTTTACTTATCTATCAGTTAACCATTTTATCAAAGTCCTTAACTATTATATATTTTTGTTCCTAATGGGCTTTGCATATTGTGAAGTTGGTGAGGATTTTTCCTTGGCAAAGTTTCTTCATTCTATTCCTCTTGTAGTTCCAACATGAAAAATATTTGACTATATTCTAAAAGAAATTTCAAATAATTGGCATCAATTCTAATTAAGATAATTGATTAATATGCTTTCATGATCAAATTTTTAATATGTTTGATTTTTTTTTGTGATCTGCTATCAAAAATATTAATTTGTGTAGCAAATTATATAATCAAATCAAGATCATACAATTGTCTAGTAAAGTCAATGTTGTATCCACTTTTAATTAAAAATATGATTTTTTTTCTCTGAATTGATTTATTATTTAAAAGCTAAATAATAAATTTTATTTCTAAATTCACACACACACCCTTTTCTATTTTCTCCTGTTTCTTTGTAACTCTTATTTTAGAAAACATTTGTGTTTTTAACCTCTAATTAACTTTTATAGTGGACAATATATATCAAACTAGAAAAATGAAATGCTATCCTATATTATATATTCTCATTTAGGCAGTCTTTTTTTCTACGTTGTGTATCTTTTTACCTTTCTACTGCTAATGGTGTTTGTAATTTAATCAAAATTTCTTTATGTACTTTTAATATTCAATTTGATTTAAATTAGAAGTATAAATGGCATCTTAAAGGAATTCCATTCCATGAATCAACAAGTATTTTTTCCTCCGTCCTTTTAAAGTATCATCTATACTTATAATAAAGCTCAATGTGTGTGTGTGTGTGTGTTGGCGCTCTATAGACCAGACCGTTGGACCTACAGCTACCAAATTTGGTACATGTATACCTTGGAGGTCGGGAATGTGCACCTCGGAGCCCTTTTTTCGAATTTTTAATTAGAATTTGAATTAATTAAAATTTAAGGGAAATTTAGCCGTTTATCCTCTATAACTTCCGAATATATGATCGCACAAACATGATTTTTACATCAATTTAAAGATTAAAAAATTAGCTCTCTAATGGTATCAGTGTTTTAATGTATAACTTAAGCTTCTATTTTTAATGAATTTTTAAAGAAATATTTTAACCATGCTTTTTAGCACGTGACCGGAAAAAATAAAAGAATGACGGAAGTTCAGATTTAAAAAAAAAAAAAAAAAAACTATCATCACAAATCAAATCTAAAGAAATACAACTCTCAGCACGGGACTGGATAAAATAACATAAATATAAAAAGTGATACTTTCAAAAAAAATAAATGCAACGCAAAGGGATTCTATGATCGTTTGCAATATCTAAATGATTAATTCAATAAATCTTCTTTATTTACGGTAAACCTGTGTGAATTTAGACAGGATATGCATTGAAATCCTGACCTAATGGCAAATTTCTATAATCTTTTGTAATATCTGTATCATTAATTCAATTTTTTCCCTTTCTTTCGCTTTCTTTAAAAAAACATATTTAATATTTTGGCAACATCACCGAAAAAAAATTTAATATTTTGGAAGCATAACCGATAATTAAAACTGACTGATTTATAAAATTAAAGAATATTATTAGGAAAACGTGTTCTTTTAGAACTTTCCGTCCATCATCTTAGAGAAAATATTAATTTCAGGCCAATCAATGCCCGGAATTACTTCAAGGCTAATGAATATGTGATTTAATTGAAAATTTTAGAACGCATTACTCATGGCGCACCAGCTGGTCGCCAAAGGCGGCTAGTTTTTCAATATGATTTGATTAATATATATTTAACTGTAACAAATTGAAGTAAAGTAATAATAATTAAATCTTTCACAGTTGCTTTTAATGATGTATCAAACTTTTATTGTTATATTTATACTTTATAGGATTATATTAGAGCTGGTGCTGTCAGTCAATCTTCTCAGGACCTATTTATTTCAGGTAAACTGAGTTATTTGTTATTTTAATAAAAAAAATGAAATTTCTTAAGCTTATAAAACATATAAATTGAAATTAAATTATTTAAGAATGGGTTAGGTTTGGTTTTTTTTTTTAGTAAATACTATTGCTTATCAACCATCTCTTTTAAAAATTGCATTTCTTTAAAGATTTAAAAAAAATAATCTGTTTTTTATTATTCATTGTAATTAAAAAAAAAAGAAGTGGAAGAATAGAAAGATTGAAACGATATGAATATATGCCAAAACATTTTTAACTGAAAATATATATTGGTGAAGCTTTAAACCTGTTTGAATTTTAATTTGTTTTTCTTTTACATTATAGGTTCATATGATCATACAGTGAAGTTGTATGATGCTCGTACTGGTAGTTCAGTGATGACTGTAGATCATGGTGTTCCTGTGGAATCAGTTCTCATGTTTCCTTCAGGAGGACTTTTTATTTCAGCTGGTAAAATATGCATATTTTTTCTAGTATTCAAAATCATGGAACAATTTCCCAAAGTTT